>JANRGW010026713.1:45752-75258 GCA_024733675.1 Psilopsiagon aymara | reverse complement strand
GGGGGGGGGGGGGGGTGTTCACTGGGGGTGCTAGTTAGGATAGCTAGCAAAATGGGGTTCTGATCTCTGTCGTGGCCTCTAGGTGTTGCTATAATACAAATAACTGATCAAAAGACGTGTTTCATAGTGTCCATAGAGGGAGTTGCCAATTTTTGTTGGAGCCATGCTTAATTTTATGCAATTAAACCTCTCTTTCTCTCTCTCAATCCATTCTCTCTGCAACAGGACTGAAATGTTAGCTTAGCATAGTGGACAAATGAACCTGAATGTGGAAAGTAGCAAAGGTGTAGGAAAAGATTTGACTCACCTCTAGTCAAATTTGCTCATTTTGGGGTGTTTTGGTGCTAGTCTCCCATCCAAGGATGTTCATACTAGAAGTACACACTATTATAATCCTAAATCAGCCCAACCTCCCACTGTCAGAGTCCACCATCAGACATCACATCCCTTTGCAAGGGCTCTGCCACTGATGTGGTTTAAGAGTATAAGAACACATAAGGACATGAGAGCAGGTGATCTAGAACAGGACAGAGTCCTGTTCTCACATCTAAGGACACAACTTTTGGCCTCTGAAGTAATTGCAAGTTAAGATACTTGTGAGTTTAGTGAGGATAAGCTTTGTCTTGTAGGGTGAACATTGAGAACCTGGTGCGGGTTATTTGCAAGATCTGCATAATTTGCCGAACAGGGGAGTATTATGCAAAACTCGTTGCCATGATCTTTAACAATTTAAGATTCCTAGTTTAATTTTAAAAACAAGGCATAGGACAAAAGTGCAACAAATAATTTGGAAGGGTTTGAGCAACCTTTTGTTTTGTCACATTTCCAAAGAAGGAGCTTGCCCATCCTGCAGCCTGCCACAGCACATCATTTGATGTAATCTCCAGCTGAGCAGCTCCTGCAGAACAGCTCTTGCGGAGGTATGTCATAGCCGACAGTACTTGTGGCCATACTCAGAACAGTGGCAGATGCCTCTCAAAACTGCATTTGTTGAAAAAGCATTTGTAGCCAAACCGTTTTTTCTGGCAGGGGATAAGCGATCCCTCCTGCAAAGCAAAACAGTAAGGAAAGCAATTGGATGCACATTTAAAGAGAATGCTGCAGGTGCCTGCTGGAGCGTTGTCTTACCAGGATTTGTTGACACAAAGGGGGAAAAGATGGGATCAGGGCTTTGTCTTCTTTCTAGCCAGACATGCTATGGGACCACAAGCCCTATAGCCATCCCCTCCCTCCCTTGTGGCCATCATCATCTGTGAGTTAATTACAATCCCTTCCTGGCATGCAGGGGAAGCACAGTGAGGGGCAGGTAGTCCCTCTGCTCTGGTCCGTACGTAGCTCAACCTCTGGGACAACCACGGTCCAGGTCTCAGTATGTAATAGAGATTGCAGAACCAGATACTGCAGAGACTTATTGTATTTGTATAAAAGCTGCTTTAATCAAAAGACTAGCCATTAAATTGCCAGTGTTCTTAAGCATGCTTCACCAATTTTTCCACTTTCAAGACTCAAGTAGACAATTTTTTTTAATGTTTTATAAATGATAAAAAATTCACATCAGATGTTAACAGAATTAAGCATACTTATTCAACACACATGGGGCCTCTGAAAAAACGTTATTCAATTTAATAATTTTAATTTACATTGTATATGTACAAGAGCATTTCTTTCAACCCACAGGTTAACACCACCAAAAAAAAAAAAACAACAAACCAACCAAAAAAAAACCAAAAAAACAAAACAAGAAAAAAGAAAAAAAGAAGAAAAAGGGAAAAGAAAAAAGTACTGCTGTCAGCGGAGGGAAGAAACTCTTGAAACACTGTTGTCTGAAATAAAAGCAAGGCACTCTCCCTTAACACCTGATATATTCCTGAATTCTGCCTAGACAAAGGCATGTTCACACTGAGAGAGCTCTAAGAAAAGAAGTAGATTTAGTCTGCGTTAACTCTTTCTTTTAGCACTGTGACCTGTCGCTGGTTGTACTCAAGGATGAATCTGTGTATTGAAGTGGACATGAAGGACAATTCCACGGATGACATGACTTGGGAGAGTATCACAGTTAAGACTATCTATGGAAGACTGAAGGACACCGGCTATGTGAAGTCTCACATGGGGCTCTGGACCTGCTACCTCCCACTCACATCCCACTTAATAAATAAACCTTGCTGAACAAAAAAACCAGTTTTACTGTACTATGCTGATCTGCCTGAAAATTCTTCGTAAAAGGGCCCACTCGCAAGTAGCGCCTGCAAGCCCTCCTATGGCTGGTGCTCAGCACCCGGCAGGATTTGTCCCTAGATAAAAGTCATCTCTCAAGGGACCTTGTGTCTTACACAAGGAGACAGAAGTAAACATACTTTTGGATTTTGTGTCAGTATGTTTTTGTATGCGCACATGTGTGTGAGTGTATATATATATATGTATATATATATTTAGTATATACAAAAGCAAATTCAGTCAAAATATATTTGTCTTGCTGGTCAGGCTTGTTACAGCAACCTACAAGAAACATTAGCTTCTCTGATATTTAATTATGCTATTATGTTTGCACATAAGCTTAAAAGTCAATACAAAAAGCAATACTTTTCCAAATATTATCTGCAGGTAAACCGGAAATATTAACTATAGTGATTAGAAGTCTGTTTCCCTATTGACACTACTATAAATCTTGATATAAGAATATTTTTTTCATAAAAGCACATCCAAACATAGTAAGTGATAAAATACCAGATTACTATTTGAAAACCATACAGTGACTCGATATCTGGGTTATCCTTTGCAGCAATTAGGCAATTCATTTGGCATCTGTTTGATTGTATAATTTAATTTTCCATATAAACAGCATAGTTTAAAAAAAGACAAAAGCTAGAATGTTTAAAGCTAACAAAAGATACAGTGACATCAGGTTGACATTCAAAAATTTCCTTAGCAAAATGACCAACAAATTTTCGACTTAATACAGTGCATATAAAGTTTTTTTTAGAACTAAACTTTTTAAATAGTATTTGAATTTAGCAAAACATGAGCAGGATTTTAATATCAAAGTGCTAAACAGTACTGCCTTAGAAGTCACTGCAAATAAACTGTAAAATAACTCTGTTTGTGACTGGACACATATTTTATATACAAATGGTTAATAAAAAGACACACGCACACACACGCACACAAATATAGGTATATACATATATATATATACACATTATATATATGTATATAGTTTTCCAACTGGTGTATCTGAGTCAGTGTGAACACCCCATTTAGTTATCATGTGTAACAGGGCTCCCATGAGCTGGCAGTCATTGCAATAAATACAGGCAAAGCCATTACAATATACCATGCATACAAACATTTATACAAATAAAGACACTATGCAACAAATTATTTCATATTAATATGGCATCAACAGTATAAACATACAAAAAGGAGTACGAACATGGAATGTTTAAACGCAGCCCACTATATCCTTCCTAGCACTTACATTCATACTATTTTACAAGACTTGCTTGTTCTTGAAAACCATCTTCTGTCTGTTTACTAACTAGTCACTTGTGTTAGAAGTCTAAAACTGAACTATCCCTGATGCTGACCCTGTATGCTCCAATCACTACTTACTCGGATTTCCTTAGCTAAGGAACAACTGAGCCACAATTGCTCCCGTGTCTTCCACATACATTTGTCAATGTCACGCTACATGGAATCAAGTTTGGAAAACTCTGTCAGGTAAGTTAGTGCATGTAAATTTTCTCACTTGATTTCTTCCATTTGTTTTGATAGTAAAATAAATTAGTTAATAAACGAGACTTAGTAAGACAGCACTTTAAAAAATTGCACTTGAACATGGGAGCTAACAGCCATTGTCATTTTGCTATATTTGATTGGTATGAAATGTTCAATTGAATGTACTTTGCTAAAAAAGTGAATTTTTGTTTCGATTGTGCTGATGTATGTGCCCTTGATGCAGGAAGTATGCTAAAGGTATTCTCACAAAACACATACTATCCTGGCAAACAACTATTCGCTGTTCTTGTTTTCAAATACAGCTTCTACAATTACTCCTCATACACCATGAGGTGTTAAACAACAGATTTAAAACAGTCATGTTAACCTTTTACTGCTGCTGGGATAGCATTGTCCAAAAGTGCCATATTAGCCATTTAAAAAACCCAAATCACACAAAAGAAAACGAAGAACACAACCCCAAAACAGTAAGCCAGTAAGTTTCAGGCCTCAGGTTGTAAGGACAAAGCGCCAGAAAAGACCTCATTTTAGACTCGGAGCTGCTTTGCTGTTAAGTGAGGGCAGAAATGTTAGCTGTAAGTCACGATCTGTTTGCCTGCTCTGGTGGGCGTCTGCCTTTCCAGAGGGTGGTTAGACTCAGAAGGGTAAGGTGTCCAGAAACAGCCTGTCGATAATGGAAGGAGCTGGCACCAAATCTTCCAGTTTCAGGTAAAAGATGCGCTGCAGTCCCAGTGTGCAGAGAGAACGCAAGTCAGCCAGAACACCCAGTACCTTCGGCTCTGCGGACTCGAGCGGTTGTCCTTTGTTTTGGCAACTGAAAGTTAAGTGATCTTTCAAACTGCTTGTGATCTTGTTGCATAGCTCTTCCACTTTCTTTGGTTCTTTTAATCCATGCCGTTCTACAAAGACAGAGGGAAAAACACATCAGCATCCCTGCCAAAAATCGAGAGAACTCATTTTCTTTGGTGTAACCCAAGTCTATGCCCTGGCACTCAAAGCAAAAAGTGCTTTGAAAGTATAATATTTCTCAGAACAGTTTTGGTTATATGATGTCCGTTAATCTTTCTGTCACATGAAATAAGAGATTGCAAGTGCCATTTTCTCTTTAGCTCCTAAAATAGGTGGCAGTGATGCTCAAACACAATTTAAATTCTAGTACAAGCAGTCCAAGCATCCTATGCATCTTGCATTATTTTCATGATATGAGACAGAATTAATTGGGTGATTTTCCAGCAAAACTATCACAGGAGGTGTTTTGGAGATTTCCGTGCTTCCCCACCAGTTGTGAATGCTCAATAACTATGGCAACCATTATTTATTCAGTGAATTCAAGTGGCGATCGATATCCTTAGCCAGCTCCATCAGTGCCCAGCCTAGAATTCCACCAGGAATTTGCAGACACTCTCATAAGAAACTACAGGCACCTTACCACCCTTTGTTATTTTGATCAGGCATTGCTTTTTAGTTTATTCATCTTTAAAAGGTCTAAGATAAAAGAAGCCTGGAAGTTCACTACTTTGTTTCGAGTGAGCAATGCCTAAAGAGAAAAGGCTGCTGTATTATCCGTCACATACACAAAAAATCAGCATTCGTAAAAGGAAAGGTAGCTGGTACCTTTTTAAAGTACCATTTTAAAATACTACAACAATTCTTTAAGCATAAGTAGAATGAATCAGATTCGTGCTTCATTGAAAGCAGGCTCTTTACTAGTACACAGGGAAAGAATTTTGTGCTGTTTGCTATCCAGATTTAGTAGATAAATCAATATAACATTTCAGACCAATAATCTGAATTAATTTTGTGATGCTTTGGTTTGACTTTGACTTTGAAATTCATTGTTAAGTAGGAACTGGCTTCACAGTAAAGTCCTAATAATTTACATACGAAATAAAATTATACCAGATAAGGCTGTCTAAGAAAATGCAGGTTAAATCCATTTTAATCAACTTAATGTATAAAAACAGTGACAGTAGCAGACAAACAGTAATTGTGGTAGTTCTCATGTTTGATGCATTCGAAGTTGTCTGCCTTTGCTGGCCCTCTTCCCAATCCCTGGCAGCCATGAGCCCTATTGTGCCCATTGCCCCCAGATCTTGATCCTCTGCTCCAGGAGAAGCAAGCAAAAGATATTTTCTCTGTCCATTTTCTAATGAACAGTGAAAAGAGTTCAGTTTCCTTTACTTCCAGAAGCAGTTTCCTTTAATTCCAGAAGCAGGCGCACAGTGGTGCCATGCCCAGACGTGCATATAGACTCCTCTCCGCCTCCTCTTACTACCTGCTTTAGTGAGATGTTAGTGATAAACCAATAAAATAGATGGGGTTCAATGAAGGTAGTCAGAAATGTGAAGGTCTGCTTTTCCACTGCTATTTATCCATTTTACACTTCTTTCAACTTTACTTAGGCAAAGCTTACTCCTGAAGAATACTGGTTTGGGATCAGAATCAGAGATGTGCAGACATGTACATCTCCGGCCAGAAGCTCTATCATTTAAGTGCCATCAACCTGCCCTGTTGCTTCAGAGCAGTACTCATCCAAGCAGTAACATTTGCTTCAGACATCTTTTTCACCTTGCAGGGACTGAAAACACTAGGTATTCTAAGTGCCTTATTTACATTAAAACATGAGGAGTCAATGAATATTTAAAGCTTTTCCAGGAAATGGTGTGTAGTATAATTACGTAAGCCTTAACTATACAGGTCACTGAGAGTAAACACTTAGACAGATTCTGCCATTAAAAATCTTGGCAGATAAATATTTTATACAGGTTTGAAAAGCTGTAGGGATTGGGGTTTTTATTCCCAACAGCTAGCCTACCGAAGAGAATCTGCAGGACATTAAATTAATCTTGCAGTCTTTGAAGAGTTCCCATCTTTTAATCTGTTTTGAGGTTGTTCCCTGGCTGTGTAAATGAAGATATCTTTCTAAGTCTAGCGAAGAGGAATACTAGAATGGATCAAAAAATCTGACTGCAAATTAGCAGAGCACATTTTTAAACCAATGCCTCAGTAGGTGTGTACGTTGCTGCAGAGTACGGAAAATTATCTCTGGCTCTGGAGCGTACAGAAACACTGTTAACATTTCCAGACAGAACTACACAGTCTTTGTCTCACACTGACAAGTTCAGAAGGTTTCATGAACAAGCCGTGTCTTTGGTGGCTAGCCATGAATCACGCCAATGCAAAACACAGTATGTGCAAAGATAATATTAGTAGCAGTACTTTATATAACAAAATTCAGAATTAGGAGATACTCCATCCTAAGCCACTCTCTGGTTCTACAATATTAAAGAAGTCTCTGAAAACCCAAACTGTTCCCTCCTGCAAGAATCACCATGCAATGGGCTTTGCTACTTGCAAATCTCTACAAAGGAAATTCCTTATGACCGGAATGGTCTCAGGGGTTTCCAGTCTCCCACCACTAAGGCATCCCTTACAGACCTGAAGAAAGTCAAAGCCATCTACGCAGAAGCCCTTCAGCTACTAAAGGGCACTGCATGCCTTGGCACTGTTAACGCAGTCTCTGGTGTTAGTATCCAACAAGTTTCTGTGAAATGTACTTGTGTAAGAAACAGTCCCTCTCTTTAGTAGACTTGGGGAGTCCTGTGTCTAATCTACTCAAAGATTTAAATTCCATGGGGTTCAAATAGCAGGAAGCACATTTTCTTGCCTTTTCCACACGGCCAGTTCCATTTGCACAAAGAAATACCCACAGTCTACTAAACCTTATTCAACTCAAGGGAGTAGTATGAGGCACCTGTGGTAAGCATGCAATGATGCTAAAGCCGATGGCCTCTAATCATTCTCCTTCTTCCACAGGATGCTCATATCCACACAGGAGTGATAAGGCCAAGATTTATCCCAAGGACAGCTAGTCAAAATGGATAGATTTTTCTCTAACTGATTGAGGTAGTGTGTAAATATTATTGTATTTAGACTTTCTTACAATGATAATTAAAAAGGCATGGGTAAAGTGAATATAGGATTTCTCAGCCTTGTGTTCTAGGATAGCATTGATTTTTTCAAGAAAAATGGTGATTTATGGCAAAGATGCTCTCCATAAGCCTGTCAAAATGATTCATCAGAAGTCTTGCCTCTGAAGCTCTGCAAGCTTTGCAGCTCACCCTGGCAAACTGAATACAGCAAGTTTTTTGCACCTTTTTCCCTTTCCCAGGAACCAAAATGCAGTTCTGCGCTATAATTACGCTGATCAGCAAAAACTTAATAGGAAGAAAGCAAAAGAAGAGGAAAACCCCTCACCAGCTGTGCTGGTCCTTTTTTCCCTGATCTCTGACACAGGGCAGATTATGCAGGGCTGGGCAGACAGAATGCTACCTTTATAAGAAACACCTCTCAAAGAGAGTAAGTATTTCAAAGACCCTGTGTACCTCAAAGAGCCTCTGTGCTTTTTGTCAGAGTGGGTCAGTTTTAACCTTAATTCATTCCGGGGTGTCAGCCAGATCAGAAACACAACAGATTTACGCTGCAGACTTTAAATAGGCATCTTGATTGTCTCAGTTTCAGTACAGGTATCTGATTTTCTCTTCCCTCTTCACATCCTCTTCCTCTTCTATAACTCACACACAAGGCTCAGTTGCCTTTCTGGTTGTCTCATGCACACTCTGCAACACAGCAAGATTGCAACTCATCAGATCCAGCAGTCTCCTTTCCTGCTGCAATCTGGCCCACGTTCATCCTGCATCACTCTCAGGCGCTTCACAAGGGGCATTGTAGCTGGGAGCTCAGACTTCTTGAGCTTCTCCTAACATCAGTGGAAGGTTGGTCATTTTTAGAAGATGATTACAATTTTAAGTGGATGAATAACCTTCTGGAAGTGCCCTGTGTCAGCTGTGCAAGGTACTTAAAACTTAGATGAGCTGAATGACCACACAGCACACTGTTAGATTGCTCTTTCCTTTAAGAAAACCACAACGTAAGGAAGAGTTTGCCTCAGCAAAAGGGTGGGAGTGGAGAAGGAGGAATGAGTGCTTCATTTTGGTGCTGACAGTATTTCCCTCAGCAAAGTGGCAGGGGGAAGGCAGACAATGCAATCTGGAGGATGGTTTGGGTTTTTTTTTTTTTTTATATCTGGCTCTCCTACACTCCTCCAGTCTGCCACCTGCTTGTATGCAGACCCAGCACAAGCAGCACCCACTCTGGAGGATCCTGGAAACAAGACTTAAGGATAACTGCTGCTGAAGAGCAGGTGAGCCTCCCTTCCTCAGGGAAGTTGAACATATTCATGTTCAGAAGGGAGCTGCAGCAGCCAGACCCAGTTTAGCCAGAGAGGACTCATTACTTTTTCTTGCTATGACTGACGGTGCTAAAAATTGTGTTCGCAAACTGGAACAGAAAGCCCAGCAGCAGGAAGACAAACACAAACTCATAATTAATTGAAACCTCACAATATTCTTCAATGTTCTGGTGCCAGTCTAACAAAGCATTAAGAGTGTGAATAAACCCAATATATACAGTGGTTCTGGGATGGTCTGCAACACATTTAAAGTAAAACATATGCTGAAAAACTTTGGCTGAATGAGGGTTTGAATGCTCTGTACTCAGCAGCATCCCACTGAGAGTGTCAAGTGGGCAAAACAATAATATTTTGATGTGGATAGAGAAAGGAAGAGGCCGAGAGGAAAAGCAAATCAACAAGAGAGAGAAAGAAAACACCAGCAGTTTTAGAGCAGGCAGAAATTTTACGCTAAATTAGAGTGTGCCCTTGAGATGATCTGCACTGGACTCTCAGTCTTCATATTTACACCACTAGGATAACTGTAAACCAGATTGTTATGAATGGTCATTTGGGAAGTTAAGGAAGCGTTTTCAAGAATAGGCTGAGCTAATATCAGGCCTACTGTGCAGTGTCATCACCAACCCTATTCAATCCCACGTGGAGTGGTTGTGTGGGAGCACCTGTGATACATCCAGCACACTAAGCTGACAGAAATCATCCATGTGGAACTAAGGACAGACCTTGTCCTAGCATGACCAGCATTCTCTTTCTATGTTGGCACTCTTCTTTAGCTCATTAGATTCTACATTCCAACAGAATAAGTAACCCATGAGCGAAGAACAGGACAGAACCCATTTCTTGCTTTCATGGGGATGTGGGGAAAGTGTCATGTGTTTTTCCCTAACTACTTTCATCTGGCTGATGCTTAGAGTGCCGCTGAATGTGCTCTGGAGGAAGTTGAGTCCAGCCCTTCTTAACCAGCTGAAGGAAGTAAAAAAAGAGAAGAGAGACAGAGAGAGGAAGATCCTAAAGGAGTACTTTAAAGATAAAAAGACGTATTGGGGCATTGCAGAGTTTAACTGTTTGCAAGCCATCCACGATAAACCAGATTTCACTTCTTTCATTCTGGGTGCTCTTTCAAGCTGATATCCTATCTGAAAGGACTTAAAAATTCAGCAGCAATCCAGTATGCTGCTTTGCTTTCTAGGCAACATGCTGCAAATTCCCAGGAAACATAAAATAAACAGAAAATGCACAAATACACGGACTTTCTAGTGGATTATACAATGCAAGATATTACAAAATCTTTTCCTGTTTATTTTATGTTGTGCATACTTTACTTTTCCTCAAAGCAAGCAGTGAATTAGTGAATATTGTGATACTAGGTCTCCTGTCATTCTCTTCAAAGTTACTAAACAGAGTGAATGATCATATATGCCTGCGACCATGCATCCTCTGCTGTGATCTGAGGGTGACTGAGATAGGACATGGAGCTTTGCTGCTCCAAACAAGTCATCAGAGTTAGTTAAGTGGGGCTGTTACTGGAGAGCTGGTTTGACATCCCTAAATGAGAGAACAGCCTTCATCACCTTGGGGCACTGGGAACAGTGGAATGCCTTTTAGTCCCCCACACTAATTTTTACATTCATTCCCTCTTTCTTCACTGAGAGATGTTAGTTCTCACTGACACCTTTGCAGAACTGAGAGAGAACATGCAAAAGAGAGTAGCAACTTCTCTTAGTTTTCTCTTCCAGCAATGCTGTTAATGACCAGTATAGAAGACAGATTGTTTTCTAAGAGCACATCTTCGCTTGGGCTATGATCAGCAGTCATGAAATCAAGAAGAGCAAACAGGTCATTATTCCTGGAAGCATTTTTCTTTGCCTGGAGGGACAATTCTTGAATTTGGTGCTACCTAAGGTGCCGTGCAGTACTAAACCAGGCAATGACTATCATAGAACACAGGATTGTTGCCTTTTTTCTTTTTTTGGTTGAGCCATTAAGTCATAAAAAGTTGACTAATACCAAATAGAACTGGAACGATTTGTGCAATAGTAAGGAAAATCTTGCTCAAGCCAGCGTTTTGGTTTTGCAGTGTTGCTAATAAAATCAAACAACGAGATTCATAAAATAGAATTTTCCTGCTCCTTCCTATCTTGCAGTCCAATGACATAGATATCCATCTGGGACATGGGAGATTCATGGTAGGATTCCTTTCTTGTTGGAATCAGACCACTGACTGGGCCTTGGGTGTCCCTCTGAGCAGCAGCTTGTCCCCACATCATCATATACAATGGCTATTCTGCAGCCCATGAAATGTGTCAAATGGTCTCAACACAAAAGACAGTGACTCAATAGTCAGATACCCTATGTTCCTGGACAGGGTAATTCTCCTGTGCTCTGACTGAGAAAAAGGGCTTGAACCAGGGTTTGCTAACTACCCATTGCCTTCAACAGTCCATTACAGGAGAGTACCTTCACCAGAGATAAAGAATGGCAGCTAACCCACCTATATCTAAGCCAAGCCTCAAAACGATGCTTAAAATGTTCAACAGATTTAGGTTTCCAAAATTCATCATTATTATTTTTTTCTCTTTTAGTGGGACTTGCTGAAAACCAGCATATGGCTTGTTCAACTCAAACCATGGGGAGAAGACAAGAAGCCATTTCTCATAGGATGCCACAACAGAGGCAAATCTCAAGGCTTTTCTGAATATATTTCAATATCCTGTCACTAAGAACTATGCCCACCAGCATTTTGTGCCATAATTACCTGATTTCCTCTTTCAGGCTTTGGGTTTTTTTTTTATACTGCTATAAAATAGCGTCTGTTTTCAGATGAACAGATTTCTGGCTATGTCCCTAAGCTAGCTAGCTGCTCTTGGAGGTCTAAAACCTGTGAATATAAATCACTAGACACAGGAGCTTCAGTCTAATTTAGATGGCCTGTAAGTATACTCTGTCCTTAAGAGCACAAATCAGCAGAGATATACTGGCCTCATGAAATAAAAGAATGAGCAGAAAATTACATTCATTTTAAGCACCATGTCATACAGGTGAAAAAAAAGAAACCCAAGAAAAGCTTGACAAATTCAGAAAACCTTAAAGCCTTTATGGACAGAAGGGAACAGTTACTTCCATTTGACTAGAAACTTGGGAAGACCATCACAATATAGTCAAATTCTGAGACAGTTATTATCAAGGAAAGGAAGAAATGTGGGGTGTTACCTATTAAAAGCTATTTCTATTAAATATCTCAGGGTAACCTGAGCCAGCCGCTGGACAACTTTGACACTTCATGTAAGGGCAAGCAGCGAGTGTCTAACTGAACAAAGAATTATCATGTTAAAACAGGGCAGGGGTTTGTAAGGAGAATAACTTTTCTTACTGTACAATAGCTTGTTCTACATTCACTTAGACAGCTTTGCTGTGGATTCTGTTCATTGATCCACATCCTCTCAGTCTCCAAGATAATAATCAAGAATAAGCTATCTGTGTCTATCTAAAAAAGGCATATCTGCAATATAATAAATAATCTAACTCAATGATGTTATATGTGAGCATATATGCCTATTTGTAAATATATATGGAGAGACACAGCACCTGTTCTTGATTTGTAGATCACTAAGTGCATACACATACATCTTATACATGTATATAGGTTTGTATAGACATACACATATACAAATGCATTTATAATACATACATGCAAGTATTCATGAACACATGTCAGTGGATGTTTCTATATAGAAGTAAAAAATAAGTTGGCAATGTTCTTTCTCACTTTAACATATCACTCATTTTGAAAACTATTCATACCAAACAAAGCAACTGCAAGGAGTGTTTCTGGACTTAAGCATTTTATCAAAGAAACAAGAATCTGAACCTTAAGGTACCGTTTTCAACTGCAGAAGAAATGAACAGAAATTACTGAAGAAAATACGTTTCTTAAAAAACACATTACACGTTTACCCTAACCCTTCACCAAAATGCAGAAAGGAAGCGTATCACCAAACTCTGAATCCAAAACCTTGGCCCCACAGATATCAGCAGGAACTGGCCAATTTTAGTTTTTATATTTGTCATTGAGCATTTTATCCCATCACATCATCCTAGGTAAAATGAAGACTGCAGCTGATATTGTTGAGGCCAATGCCCATAAACTGGTGGATGTCTGAAATGCAAAAGGAAATCAATATCCACCCCAGTGGATCTATAGCATCCAAGGCATGCTGCAGCCCTGTCTCACACTGATGACACAGTTGCACCTTCATACTACCAGCTCTTCTGAAACGAGTATGAGGCCCTGCAGAGATGACAGCTTCTCTGACTTCCACTGTACAGTAGTCAGACACCCCTATTCCTGACCTTTGCTGTTTCCATCAGCCATACTTCTTCAATTTCAAGAAGCCCAAGGTATGCAGCGTGCACTTCAAGGGGCTTTGTTGTTTCAGGAATGAGAAAATTAGACTTTATGAGAAAATTAGACTTTATAAGGTTATGCTCCCCCGTTTTGTACTTACTGGACAGATTTGGCAGATTTTGTCATTAGTTTCTCGCTGCTGTTCATCTCAGCAGGCAGCAGGGGTGACGCGATCATATGCACACCCAAAAGCTTTTGTACGACTGTGAAAGAGTAATTTTTTTCCTTACTATTCTCCAATTTTCTCTCTTAAGAAAGCAGTACATGGACTGCCTAGAGAAGCTTGCCTACTGAAAGCAGCCTGTCTGCCCTTGTGAAGCTGCCAGCTATATGGTCTGGCTATCTTGCTGAGACATGAGCTACACTAGCTCTCAAGCTACCTCAATATTAGTATTCCTACACAGAAGACCAATTTTATTAGGCTTTTCTTGCTATTTAGCACATAGTTTGAACATTCTTACAGGAGCTACACATAATTTGCTTGGAAGCACTCTGCTTTTTAGAGGCTGTTCTAAGAAAACAACAAAACCATGAGGAAATAAAGTTAGATTACATTTGAATACAGGCATCTGATAGCTAATGTTAGTCTACAATTTCAGTATGGTCATTCCAATGCTTAAAAATCATACTCACTTTACCCTGAATATAGCTAAATTAACCGAAATTGCTTGAATCGACATTAAAGCAAAGCACTATGGTCTGAAGCTTTCTATTGACAAAGGAGTACTTACCTGTAATCATAGTTAGAGCTGATAAACTTGCTAAGGCTGGGATATCAAGGTTAAGGCTCTTTAAGTTTAAGGAAAAGTCTTTAATAGAGTCGAGCCACTCCCCAAATCCACGAAGGCACTGAAGTCTATGAAGCACAAGTCCATTGCAGAATACAAACTTATCCTCAGCAGTATCAGACCTCAAATAAAAATAATTGAAAAAATTATAAATGCATCTTCTAATTTACAGCAAAATGCATAACCAGTATTGAAGTGTCTGTCATTTAAAATCCAAGGCATATTATCCTGAGACATATGTGGGCATTCACATTTACAATATGCTTCTCCCTTGGGGCCAAAGTACAACAAACAAGCTTCTGCGATTGCTTACTTGGTAGGGTTATAAGCCTGAGGTTAGCTGTAGCATGTGGTGTAGACTGTCTAATTAGTTAAGATTTTGGTCCTGCCCAAAGGCATAAACAGAGAAGACATTTTACATTAAATACTGTATGTTTGAACCAAAGGAATACTAAGCAAGTGCATTTTGAAATGCAAAACTAATGAAAACTGGGGAAAGAAGAGATTCTGCACCTCTCAGCATTTACTTCGTCTCATCTGCATTTTTCAGACGGTAAAAATTGATAAGGAAAAAACAATGGAAAATATGTGCAATAATGCACCACAATATATATCACACCAAAACCACTCTTATATGAAAATGAGTGTGTAAGAGAGATACTACAGCCAAACTCTCTTCCCCTTCCCCTCTCCATTCCCAATACCCCTGTTAAAAAATGCATGCAAAGGTCGTTTTCAACCTAAGGAAACAGGGCATAATTCAAATCACCAGCCTGGAATTTTCCGAGTCCCTGAAAGTGTTTTAGGTAAAGTGTGTTAACTAGTGCTACACTGACAAATAGCATCTCACTCTATTAAATGACTTGGTATTAAGTAGAAAAGCAATCTGAACAAGATTTTAAATCTTCTTCATCCCTTTCAAAAAAGGATGACAAAGATGTGCATGAACAAAAGAAGGGGAAAAGAAAAACCTTTCATACTGAAGGTGCTTTTCTATAGTTTGTGCTGATGAGTATGAAGCAAACGGTACCTGAGGATCAATTTTGATTACTACGGAAGAAGAGGATGAGGTATATCAAACAAAAAGGAGCACATTAGCAAGACCTATGTTCTCTTTTTAAATCACCTTTTTTTGTTTTTTTTTCTGCAATGTAAAACAAATAGAACACCATATCCTTTGGATGCAGACATTGCTGATGTTCTGTGGGGTTTTTTTTCGGTACCATTGACAATGTTCAAAGATAGGACCATATTTATTCCTTAAAAATATTTAGATGGATGATTTTTCACATCAGCTTAAAAGGAAATGAAATAAATAGTTACCTGATGGAGAGTCTTAGTACAAACAGCTCCAAAAAAGCTGATTCTATGAGTAATGTCTGATCTTCTTTTGGGAGGTCAGTAAATCCTGGGATTTTTTCTGCCCAGCCTCTAGTTATGTCAATGGAGGCAGTCAGAAGGTTATAGAACTGTTGTACATGTTCTGCATCTGTGCCTGCAGCAGCCTGATCAGTGGAACAGTACTAAAATGAAAGCCACAGAAAGCAAGTTATGTGCATTTAAGGGCATTCTGTGAATCATACTTCATTACTTGCCCAACAACATCTTCTGTGGCAAAGCTGGTATTATTATCAAAGGCATAATAAGTAGGTCTATATCTACCTATTTGGCTACCTACAGGCATTTTGCTATTCAGATGTACATTGCAAAAATATTTCCACATGTACAGAAAAAGTTTAACATTTATAAATAAGATATAATAATTATCATCACATTTCACAAGTACCTGCATGCTATTAGTAAACAGAAACAGAAACCTGGTGGGTAGGATAATTTCCATCACACTAGAAGAGGAATATTATTTAACTTGCTACAATTAAACACTTTTCCCATTGATGAATTTCTCTCAGTATGTCCAAACCACAGATTTCTTCCAAAACCTCTGCAATTGCATTTTATCTGACAGCTATAGAGACACATAAGATAAATCATGTTTTATCTGACACATGCAGCATTGCTTCATTTGAATACAGAATTGGTTCAAAGTAAACCAGCTGCCCCATATCACCTCTTATCCTTCAAATAGAAGCATTTAAGGTTCAGGAGAAACTATTATCCTGCTTATGTGGCCATAACTCTTCTAGACAACCATTTGACAGACACAGTTTGCTCAGCTTCCCCACGACCCCTTGACAACTCCCTCTCTCCTATCTCCTGCTTCCCCACCAGTGAATCCCTGTCAGTCTCCTGCTGCTGCTCTCTCTCGGCAGAAAATAGAACATGAGTTTTCATGGCTTACTCCAACCCTGTGCTGCTGGTTTTCTGAACAGGAGCTGGGTAATTTGGCATTTATGGTAACAGCTTCCTCACCATCACACATCTGGTGGGTTATTTCTGGAAGAGGTTTTATACCCACTCTCTCTCTGGGATTCAGTCAAGGAAGGGCTGAGTGGTGTCCATGGCTGAAAGAACTGTGCACAGCCTTTGGCAACAACTCACCACATGCAGCTAGGGCTTGAGTCCATCAGCCTGAAGGTCTCCCTAGCAACTCCCCAAGCCAGAGCAGAAGCAGGAAGACACAGTACCATCAGTACCAGTTGGGCTGGCAGCCTACTGGGGGACCTTATTACAGGCATGCCACTGGAGCTGCAGATACCACCCAGATTGCCATCTGCAACCCAAAAGTAACCTCTGTGCTGGAAAGAGAGAGGAGGATGGCAAGCAGAACTTCTCAGGTGGGTGTCCTGTTCTCTACCCATCCTATTTGGAGCTGGTTGCTGTTGGTAGGTGAGGGATGAAGTACACATTGTCAGAGTTGCTGATTTATTGGAGAACCAGAGCAATCCTAGAGACCTCTGGCCGTATCTGAAGTACTGGTGCTAGCCCTGAATGACTCTGTTCTGCTTACCCAGCACTAACTGCACAAGTTTCTCACAGTAAGCTCCAGCTCACATTTCTAGTCTGCTAGTGAAATGTGTAATCCCTCTTACAAAGTTAATGCAGAGACAAATTCTGCCCCAGCTACTCTGAAGAATCATATCACAACAAAGCAGATAGAGCCCGAAATACAGAGTGGAGCAATGGTGAATAATCTTTATGCTGCATCATTTACATTTTCACTCCCCCATCTGAATGGAGCAGTTGAGTAGCATGAACTAACGACTGCTGGCACTGGACCTCAGCAACGTGTGCTGGGGTGATTTGTAAGTAGAAAAAGAATATATGTTTTTTCAGACACCTTGCATGTTCTGGACCTTCTTAAAATGAAGCTGTGGAGCAAGCCAAGCTTGTGTGCATTCTGGCTCTGGGAGATGTGCTTTGCTATGCAGGAGCTGAATAATGTCCTCCTTTCAGGGCAGGGAAACCAAACAGGCTGATGGAGACTCTTCTTTGCCATAGGTATTGTTAAGGCAAGAAACATTCTTGATCCTTTGAGCAGTGAAGAGGAAGGAAAAGCAAAGGCAAAAAAATACTACCCTAAGTTCATTCTAAATATAACTCATCACAAGTCAGCATAATTATGACAGTTATTAATTTGTCCCAAATACTTATAGAATCATAGAATAATTAGGGTTGGAAAGGACCTTAAGATCATCTAGTTCCAACCCCCCTGCCATGGGCAGCGACAGCTCCCACTAAACCATGCCACCCGAGGCTCTGTCCAACCTGGCCTTGAAACACCAGATGCAACATTATGTCACATAACTGTGAATGCTACAGTATGGTATATTCCACATGGGGCACTTAATTAAATTTAATATATCTAAAAGAATTATAACCTGTATTTGTTGTTATAGTCAATCCCATGAGAGCAATTTTAGAAGAAAGATAGAAAGTATACGGAGTTGTAAAATTTCTAGCTGCTTTAATACATCACTGCTCACTACAAAGATTTTGCACTTGCAAAGAATAGCTAAAATAAAGTATCATTTACTTGTTACAGACTTAGCAGTATAAAAGTAACCATAAACAATATATGTGGTTCTGTTTTATACACCAAAACCTGTGGGGATTTCCATAATTATTTCATTGAGAAGAGGTGAAATTTGACCTAACTTTTGACCAAGACAGATGGTAAGCCTGCCCTTGGTCAGGAGGCCACGGTAGGGAAGGGATCAAATCTGCATTTCTTAACCTGCCCTATGCAAACTGGAGTCACGCTGTGAGAAAGCCAGAAAACAAAGTTCTGCCTTACTCTCTTGCTTAGATCTCCTTTAAGAATTAAACAAAACCTGACTGTTGCTCAAGGAAAGGCTTGCATGTGTAGCAAACAACATTAAATTGTATGGTATATCTAAAGAGATTCAGAAAGCCTGATATTAGAGAGCCTTATAGCACAACTTAGCTCTACCTTTTGCCTGCTTTCATCTGAGCTTCACCAACTGCTACAGCTGGAAAACCCCAACAATAACTTGTGTGCACAGAGAAGCTACGCTTGTTTGTGTGAAAGCCTTACTCTTTGCTTAATTTTGTGGCTGGGGAAGACGGGGGGACTATTACTTAAATGCTGCACTCCCCTGCCCAAAAGGCAACACTTCTATTTAAATCAGTGGCTTATCTGCAAGAATAAGGACAAGAAGATAGAGGGTCTGTTTCTCATCTCACTTACTCAGAAGTGTAAACTTGGGGAACTGCACCAGTAAAACAGGTGTGAGATCGGACTGCGGCCCTTGGCCTTTAAGCGGTTCGTAAACCAAACTCTCTTCCTGGCAATTGCTTTTTTGGAACCAAGGACCTAAATATACCTTTGCTGTGAATTGGTAAGTTAAAACCAGTGCTGCAAAAAAAAAGTAGCCATCTTCTGAACAGAACTGGTTCCAGTCTCCTTCGGTTTAAAATTCATGGCTTATGTACATTCATTTTTGGGGTTTAAGGGGTTTTTTTTGAGTGTGTAGGATTTTTTGGAGGGAAGGAGGTCTTCTCCAGAGCACATATCAGTGTTTTTACGATGGTAAAGACTTTACAGCTTGTAAACATGAAGACCATGCTAAACATTAAGGTCATGTCTGCAGAAGTGTTAGGACTGACTCCAAAGCCAAATTTCCAGATCTACCCATCTGCGGTGCTCAGCAGGGGTATGGCGCAGCTGAACATGCCAGAAGTTTGTCTTTACAGGTACAGGATTAGGCTTGAAAGGGATTTTTTAGCATTGCAGGGTGCTCACAGTGTATTTCATTCAGTTAATTTCAGTTGTTACGCAGCACTTGTTTCTGATCTCCCTTTTATAAAGTTCATAAAAACCATAAGAATCTATTAATTTCTTTAAGCACATTTTTGTCTTTTCAGTACCGCTGGGCACAACAATGATATATTTTACTGTAAAGAAAAACCTAGATATTACTATGTCCTAACAAACACTTATGCTTAACCTTTTAGCTACCAAGACTAAATTAATTTACTATTAATCATACGCTTCCTCTAATGTCCAACAGAACTGTTTAACAACTAGGTCTGTTTTCATTAAAGGAGAAATAATTACTGAAGGACAAATTAAAAACTCACATAAACCCACACAGTTTTCTCTCAGTTTTTTGTAAATGCAAAAGATCTTTATGCCTACAAATAAATGAATACATAAGGTCAGATACTGCTTTCATGGCCTGGGCTATTATATGCTTGTAATTCTGTGGAACTCAGCAGATTTCTGTCAAAGAGCACAGCTCCTCACATACCTCAGTATTCATTTACAGAATGACCCCCTGAGACACCCTGGTTAAGTTAAAATATGGCTAATGCATTCTCCCCCTAAAAGGTTGACAGATAATAAATAGCTAGATTCTTAATAATAATTAGGGAAATTATATGACTGTGTATTTACAGACTAGCAAGAAGAAAAGATGTTACAGCATGCTTAAAATTGCTGAATTATATATGTAAGTACAGTCTAAAATAGAATAATATAGTTTTTATATAATTATAAACAAATACATTTTAGTATTGAATTAGCAATGAGTGATAAACAGCCAATGCAGAAGTTGGATGAATACAGCTGTATTTTTTAAAGTCTTAGATTTAATCATTTTTCATTATGGGGAAGGAATTTTATCCTGGTTTTCCTGAGCTGGACTTTCTTTCTTTTCCTATATCAACCTGCCTAAAAATGTATTTAACAAGCAATTTCAATGCTGTATTTTAATAACCGTAGAACAGTTTTCTAAGCTTCCAAGATATTTCATGAATATTTAAATGGTGAATATGATACTTAAAAGCACAAGGTTACAAAAATGTATAATCTCTGGTAAAGCTTTGCTGAGATAGTTTTTTAGAATTTTTCTTTTAAAAAGCTTGTTTTACAAATGTGAATTTTACTGAAGAAATACTCCTGCTGGGCTATTCAAGGCCAGACCCTGGCCCCATTTGAACAATGGCAAAATTGTACTGATTTCAATAGAAATGGCCCTATCCATCCAGGGCTACTTTGCACAATCCTTATATCTGAATGCTAGGGAAGTGCTAGTAGATTTTAGCCTTCAGAACTTGGAAATTAAGATACTGGACATGTGAGCCCTGCTCCTCGATTGGGAAATTTATCGACTGTATTGTGATTGCCAGTGTTTTGGCCCAGCCTTTTGCAAGAAAAATGCTGTTTATCCATGCATTTTTCCTTTCAGGCACCCACTGAATATACTGCAGGTAATTTAGTGTCTAAGTTCCTCATGATGAATAGTTCGTAACAGGAATTTCTACTGCACTTCCTTTCCCTTCATCACTCACCTACCACGAAAAGACATGGCTGGCTGGACAAATTTCTACCCTAATCCAAATTTCACATTTAGTTTTGCTTTATCAAACCAGCTGGTAGGTAGAAATGCAGTTTGTGAATCATTTCTATGTGGAAAACAAAGAGGCAAAGAAAAGCGAAACATACTCTTGAATAGTCAAGCTCCCTGGGCGTGGAGTCGGTTAAAGCTCGTACAAGGGCGTTCATCATGCTGATGGGAGGAGAAGGTGGGGAGGGCTGAGAGGGTTCTTGCTGTAAGGGGCTCTTTGGTTTGGAAGGCAGCCGACCTCTTCTCCCTTTCAGGCTGTCGGTACGGACAACTAGGTAACACCACAAAAAACAGGAATCAGTTGTGAAGATACCAGTAATGCTGGATCAGAATGAACACCTGCTTTTCTTATGGTCAGCAGCCCAGCAAAAGTAAGAGCATTCTCCAGTTACAGCATGTGCTCTTGATGCCTTTGATTCCAAAAGAACACAAACGATACCAAAATTGCGTCAGACCTATGATCGTAAGCAGTAATGTAGCTGCTTACTTAAAGCTCAGCTGTGTTCCTACTGTTCATGCTTTGTTAGCAGCACGTCTCTATGACTGTGTATGTGTGCCCATGGACACACACAGACACTCTGCTGCTGAAATAAAACTGAATGTGAAAAACAAATTCTATTGTTCTTACTACTGGTGCACCTTTTAGAAGGCACAGTTGTTCATTCAAAGTCGTTTTAGCTTTCTTAAAGCATTTGAAAAAATATGGTCACGCTATATAGGTAATATTATCCATGTCAGTATTTGCAATGGGACTGCTCATATAGTATTACTCACATACTTAAATATTTGCAGAATTGGGACTAATGAGTTGATCCTGTTTCCATTTAAATTAATTGCAAATTTGCAATCAGCTTATGGGAATAAGACAAAATCCTACGTTAAAATGCACACAAGCCAGTGCAGCCCCTGGTGAGATAACAGGGGGAAGCCAACAGCATTATCGAGCAACGTTCAAAGTTAATAAAGGAGACATTTTAGCCAGTGTCAAATTATCCTCTTGTGACCTTGCTGCTCTTGAACTCTGGGGTCTAAAGTCTAAATATGATAATATGGGTGAAAGGAAGAAAATCAATACATTATTCCACAAATACACACATTTGGGGGTAAGCTATGAAACCCATCACTACAAAACTCTTTGTAAAGACACCTATATCCATACAGACACAAATATAGGTTCATTAAACATAATATTTCAATGTCTGGGATGATACTAGCAATAGTCCTTACCTTCTTTAACCATGCCGACGCTGAGACACTTCTGAAACCGGCAGTATTGGCATCTGTTACGACGTCTCTTGTCCACTGGACAGTTTTTGTTCGCCAGACAAACATATTTTGCATTTTTCTGAACTGTTCTCTGCAGAAATGCAACACAAAACCAGTAAACCGATCATTTCTTGAGCAACTTAGAACCTGACAAAATGTGTTTTAATTACAACATGAAAAGCGACAGTGCAATTCATATAATTAGATAAAATTAATTTCCTAACACACTAGCCTGCAGGAAAACAATTTTATTAGTGTTAGCTGCTGACAATGAAAATCATCTAGGATTGTTCTGAAGCAAGTCTCTAGAGACAGGCAACTATGAATGATAAAATCATATCTGAAATTACCAGGTCATCACATCTACCTTTGGGGATTAGATTATCTCCGCTTTTAATACCCCTTTGGGAACAATTTTCTACTTGGTTCATTCCCTTGATTATTGCTGACCTTATTAAAATAAAATCAAAATTATCTGCAATGTATTTCTTTTGGTGTCACTATTGTTAGTCAAATACCACAATAGCTGGTTTGGTTAGCCATTAAAATCATTGGGGAGAAAACACAAATACCAGAAATCCCTACAAAATACGGACAGTTCAGTATCTGGGAAAGCTAACCTGACCTGGGAAGAAAAAACCAAACCAGGCAGGGTTATTCTATAGTTACATACATTTAATTAACTCTAAAATGATCTTGAGACTATACAATAAATCTAAAATTTGTAAAAACCTGGTAAGCTTTAAAAGAATGTGACAAATATTAATGCAAAAATATAGTATGTTTTCCCATCCTTAAAATCAAAGATACATCAATAAATAACTTGGTACAAAGAAAAAAAGACTTTCAGAGGGCAGACATCAGAACAGGAATAGATTTATCAACTCAGCCTTCAGTATTAATTTTTCACTGCAGTTAAATTAATGGATAAATGTTATTTCATAATTTGTGTTTTCAGCTAACAGTCTCAGTGCACTAAATGTAAGAGCCACAACAAATACTTGTCATTGCGCTTTGCAGCTGAAAACTGATTAATTTTGCAGAATAAGCTAGAGATACTGCTCCCAATCAAGGATATACGATTGATTATTACAGGTCAGGATCGGGCCCATAACAGCTGCTATTTCTAGCTTGTTTGTGTCCCCTTTTCCAGTTACATTTAAATACAAATGAGTTTCATGGGAGATGTGTATTTTACCACCTTGTGAAGGGATTATTATTAAGTAACATTGGCAGCTCCGTCTACAACTGAACAAAAGTGTTGTAAGCCCTCCCCGCAACTATTTTTGGACTGGTTGTGTTCCCACCGTAGCTTTTACCAGAACAGAGGCATGCCTGCTGCCTTTGTAGGAAGGAATATACCAAATCAACCCCAAATGTATCAAATCTTAAGCCTGTTGCCCAGAACCATCCTTAACAAAAGTCTGTCCCAAGTTCCTCACTTAAACAAGCTAATTCTGAAAATAATGCTGGAATCCGAAGTCAGCCTGTTGAAAAGAAATTATGAGGCACCCAAATCTACGAGCAAAAAGAGAGTATCCGATTCTTAAAAATACAAACACAAAGTTTCCAGTGGGAAACTGCCCTGTGTAAGTTATTTGTGTTGCTATTCAGCTGCAAAGCTTTCTTGGATACCAAGCAGGCACCGGGACCCTGTGCAGTGCTTAGTCACTGCTCTGCAAGCAGCTTTCCACTAGCGAGGACTCACTGGGCTCCTAAACTGGAAAGTAATGATGAGGCAGCAACCAAATAAAACTAGAAGTGCTTGGGTTTGCCTCTCATTTGAAACTGGTTTCCCCCTGAGGCCAACCCCACAGCCTTCCTCACCCCAACTGCCCCAGGGCAACAAATAGCACCAGTGCCATCAACTAAAATATCAAGCAGACTTTACGAATTCAGGGTGCCTTTTTTTGCTTAAAAACGAGGTTTAGTTGGAAAAACTGATAAGCAAATCTCAGGTTAGATGTATTCCATGTGAGTTTCACTATAGAGTAAATGCAGTTTATAGCTCAGAGAGGGCTGACACGTGCTCTGCTGAGGGATGCTGGCAGACTGGAGATGTGGTTTGCCCAGCAAACTGCCCCAGCCCTTTCTCAGCCAAGACTGGCTGATGCTTTATCCTACAGAGGGCTTGCTTTGGCCTTCCTCAATAGCTGGATGGGTGTACATCCCACCCCGCTGGGGGCTCTGAGCCCTAACACAGGATGCTCCTGAGCCCTGGGGTGAGGACCAGAAGCATGCCAGGGCACATGGGGAGGGAGGAGAGGCTGAGGTAAGTGGGGTAGGGAGCAAACCTCAGAGTTCTCACCTTGAAGAAGCCCTTGCAGCCTTCGCACGTCCGTACGCCATAGTGCTGGCAAGCGGCGTTATCTCCACAGACCGCGCAGGTGCCTTCCCCGGACGAGGAGCTCCTGCTGGGTGGAGATGGGAGGCCGCTGCTGCCGCTGCCACTGCTCTCACCCATCAGGCTGGAGGTGGCTGCGTTGAGGCCGAGTGGTGAGAAGGCTAAGGTGGCTGGTCTTTTGGCCAGGTGAAGCCCGTAGGAATGGCCCTCCATAGGCGCCTGGCTGGCGGTGGATCTGTCGGAGCCCAGGGGCAGGCTCAGGGAGGCAGGATCATAGCACATGTGGGCAGCCGCTGCTGGCGTATGTGGAGGGGAGTGCTTGAAGTGGAAGAGGGGGAAGCGTGGAGGCACAGTCTTCATGGGAGCAGTGTCCATCAGGTGGCCGGGTGGCAGGCAGGTCTGTGTGGGCTGCAGCGGTGGCTCATCCCACAGGCTCTGGTGAGAAGGAAAGCCAGGCGTAGTGGGAGTGGAGGGCGGAGATTGCTTGAAGTACATGGAAGTGCTGGGCATCCCCTCATCCGTGGAGGGTGGCAGTGAGGGCTGATAGGGGGAGAGACGGGTGTCTTCCATCTTTATGAGGGGCCTCTGGCCAGAGGAGGCAGATTGCATTTGGTAGAGGCAGGAAGGCTTGAGCTCGTAGCTGCCAGTGTAACCCTCCATAAAGGTGCTGAAGCTGGGCAAGGAGGTGGTGGCAGTTGCAGTGATTTCAGTACTGCTCAGGTCCATGGTCAGCTTGGCATAGTCAGGGTTCATGATCTCTGAGCTGTACTCCGAGCCATATGCGTACGTCTGAGCTGCATAATTTGAACCGGGCGGTGAAGGACTATACTGCGCTTGCACACAGGGCATATCTGAAAGGGCAAAGGGGGACATTAACAACAAGGCCAGGCCCTCAGGAACTTCTTTCCTAGAAGCTTTCCTACATTTCACGGAGCTCAGTCAGACACCTGACTCCCATTCTCTCTTGGACATGAGACATATGTTTGCCTTGTGTCTTTGCCTTTCAGTGAGAAATATGCATCAGGGATTGACTACATATTAGGTATTATGGAGTCTGCTCTCACCTAGTCATGGGAACAACTCAAATTTATACCAGTGCCAAAGAAAGAGGAATCCATCTCAAGCTACCCTACATCTGCTACTTAATATACATAGATGTCAATGAGAATTAGATAAGCAGAATGAAAACAGTTTATGGCTCTAAACCTGCTTCTGTATGCAACCGTGCTGTAAAATTTTCATGAAGGGTAAACGAGACTATCAAATGCATAATATTAAAAATTACGTTTTATTTAAAAGAAACAGCATCTGCAGTACATGTCAGAGAATGGCTTGAATCACAGTGTTTGCTACTTAGGACTTGTAAACATCAATTTTGCTTACTCAACTCTGGGCCCTTGAAGCATATTTCTGGTCAGCTAATAATTCAAGGCTGCTGTCTGGCTGGTATATTTAAGGCTTATCTGTGGTAGAACATCCTCCTAAAGAAAGTGGGGGGATACAACATACCCTTGAATTTACAAAAATGCAAAAGAAGTAGTGTGTGATATTTCTGTTTTTACGCGAAAGCAAGGTTGAGGCTGCTAACATAATTGGTTTTATCCATTAGTCATAAAAGCTAATGTGGTTCACCAATAGCTGGGATGGTTGAAGCAACACGCTGCCTGGCGATGAAGATTTGGATTTTATTCTTTTCTTTTTCATTTCCTACTAGTCTGCTATTTCCTTTGCTGCTCTCAGGAAATAATGGACCCAATTCTGCAACCCATTTGAGGTTTGCCTAACTAAACACTGTGAGATTCTAGCCCAATATTTGCAACTCAAACTAAGTGTGCGTGGTGTATTTTGGTTCTGCAGCAGAGGAATAAAATGTTTCAATTAATGCACACTTTCTTATAAAGGGGGGGGGGAGTAAATATGGGGAAAACATATACCAAAATTAAGTGTAGTTCATCTTTCCTTAATGATAATTTATATTCCCAAAACAATTGAGGAAAAATTCATACTAAAAAAAAAGCTGCCTTGAAAATAATGAGGTTTTCCTCAGTATTTTAAGAACTCCCTTCACTTATAATTTTAAAATATTCAGTTGAGCCTGGCATGCAGGAATCCAAATAATTTGTGTTAAAGCAACTGCTAATTATTTCCTGTCCCCTTTGCAGATAAACATATTTCAACTAAGTTCCAGATTTCAATTATCGTACTGTCAAAAGCCATTTGGATCTTCCTTCTTCTTGAGAAAACATTAAAAACTGAGGGGGGGGGGAAGTGCTGTTTTCTGAAATTAAGAACCTCCTGCTTGTAAATCTAAATGCTTAAATAAAAAAGCAGGACAGCCCTTTCATAAGCCATGCATCCCAATATTACTTCTGTTTTTTCTCTATCTTTCTGCCCTTTCCCATCAATTTCTGCCCATGCCATTCCACACACACACATACATTTAATGGCAAGTCCTAATACTATTTTTTTTTGTTGTTATTTAAGGGCCATCTGTTAAAATGTAGTGATCAAATGAAAAAGGGGAAAAATTCCTTCCACAAACCTCCAGTGTGAACTGACTGAGGGCCACAACTGAATGAGCTGACACATAATGTCACCCGTGGACGTGTTGATGCACAATCCTGTGAAGGAAATAAAGGCTTTTTTTCGCTAGCTCAGAAAATGAGCAGGAGTTCAGGCAAACAGGCCATCATGAAGGTTTTGGCATTATTTTTCTGATCATAACAGGGTTATGTCACTGAATCCTGTGCGAAGTGGAGTAAGAAAATAGAAATCTAAGATAAGTCCGGCCTGAGGACAGAAAAAATATCCCTAACCCAAAGATCTGGTCTCTCCTGGCTCTGCAGGACTCCTCCTCCCTTGCCCTTTGCCAACGCACTGATTCTAACTCCTACTTTTCCACCTGGGGCACAGACATTAATTACCCTGCAAAGCAAATAAGCTGGGCTATTTTTTTTCTTCTTTATCCAACAATATTAAAACCAGAGCACCCCACAGGAGGCGCATTGCAGAGCAACCTGTCATCAAAGCCCAAATGAATGGGTGGAAAAAAAAAGGGAAACAGTCAGGGTAAGGACATTCACAGCTCTTACCTTATTATTCTCCTATCTTTGCAGGAGCTTGAAGTAAGGGATGCCCAATTTAAGGCCAAGCAATCCCAAAATCCTTTTTGGGATTTAAAAGACCCGCGGCCCCTGGACGGGACATACGATGCCAAACGGATTTGGGAAGGGCAGGAGCGGGGGCAGGAGCTCTCGTTCACACACACACACACACACACACACACCTCCTCCTCTCCCGGGAGGCGCTGGTCCGCGGAGCGCAGCTTACCTGGCGGGTATCTTGCGCGCTGAATGGTGGGGCTGGACGTGCGGACGGAGGCGGCGGCGGCGGGCGGCGGCGGCGGCGGTGGGGTGGGCGCCGGCTGGGACCTCTCTGCAGTGGTGGGTGCGGGGCCTGGCCTCGGCGGGGGGCGCTCTTCCGACCCAGGCTCTGTGAGCGACGGGAAGGAGCAGAAGGCAGAGTCAGGGGCTGCCGCGCCCGATGGGCTTAGGGTGGACGCGGGGCCCATCGAGGGGACCCCATACACACATACACACCACCCGCCTCGCCTTCCCCCTTCACGGGTGGGAAAGGGGGAGCCGGACAAGGAGCGGGTTTCTACCAGCTCCAGCGCCCTCATCACACAAAAGCACCAAGATGGGACAGAGGAGCCGCCGGTTTGTTCACAGGGCAAGGAGCCTGGGGAAGGAAAGAGGAGAGCACAGGCGGGCTGATCGCAGCAAGTGGGGCGGCATCCCCGTGCGTCCGCTTCCCAGCGGGAACTTTTTATTTCTGGGTGAGAAGCTGGCTGGAAGTTTCTACGCAAGGTACCGGCCGGACCTGAGCGGTACCCCACCGGCGCGGCCAGCCTGCGGCGTCGGGGCCCCGCTCTGCCCCGCGGGACGCTCCGCTGCGCTCTTGGCAGAGGCTGGTCTGTCCTGGCACGGCCAGCGCAGGCGGGGGCTCCGCGGCAGCGCTGGGGTTGCGCGGAGGCACCGGTCCCTGCCCACGGGAGCCGCTCCCGGCTGCTCCTTCTCCCGCTCCTTGCCTTTTTTGGGGGAGGGTTTCCTGCCTTCCCCGCGCCCCTCGTCTTTGATTCCCCGCCGGCTCCCGGGATGCTAATTGACTATCGGCTCATCCCTTTTCTTCTCCCGAGGGTTTTGCTCCCTCTCGAGCTCCTGCGAAGCGGCTCCCCACTCTGCGCGGAGCGCCCTAGGGCTCCTCTCCCCCCGGTTACCTAGAGACACTCGCTGCGCTTTTAACCACGCAGCACCCCCTCGGACCGCGGCCGCCCAAGCCAGGAGCGCAGAGCCGTAAGGGCTGTAAATTAGGAGGAAATAACTACCCTTGTCAAAGCTCTTTTCTTCCTCCGTGCACTTTACATTCAGCCCCGAGTGACACCCCTCCCCGCCCTGTAATACGAGGAGGAAAGCGTGAAATACTCCATTGTGACTGTGACTTCTTCAGGCGAGTTTCGAAACCTTCATTTACCCGGGAGGGACCGCGGAGGGGGAAGCTCCATTGAATTAAAAAGTTTCGAGCTCCATTTCCACCGCCGGTTAGCTCGCGATTTTCATGATTTTAGGAGACTGGGGGGATCGCCCCGAGCCGCACGGTCACTCCAGCAAATATCCACGGCCTCGCGTGAGATTCACCTCCGAAGAAACCGTCTGGTCTGGTTTAGTCCATTGTATTTTTACCGGGGCTTGACTCCAGCATACAACGGTCTCCACGGAGGAGAGAAAAATAGGGCGAAGAATGTAATCGAGTGAAGCGGCTTGGATAAAAGTTAGCGATTCATTCCCAAACTTTTTTTTCCCTGGAGAAAAAAAAATCCTATCCCGACAAGCCACCCCCCCACCCCCCACCCCCCTACAGAGAGCAGCGTTTTCCACTCTTTCCCTG
>JANRGW010026713.1:0-33252 GCA_024733675.1 Psilopsiagon aymara | reverse complement strand
GGCGCGTGCGGATGTCAAACAAACGGCGCGCGCACCTCCTCCCCCCTCCCCCCCCGCCTTTTACGGGCTATAAATAGCGCCGTGCGTGTGTCACGTTCCCATTACGTACGCCTTACGCTGACGCACGGGGGCGGGGCGCTCCGTGACGTCAGCACGTATCCGGCCAATCTATAAATACGCTTCCGGCGGAGCGTGCCAGGGGTGGGCGCGGGCCGGGGCGGCGGGGCCGCCGGTGCGGCCTCTCGGAGCTTCCCCGGAGAGCTGCACCCTCCCATTGCCCTGGGGACCGCCGCCTCGTGTCCTCGGGCGGCTGCTGGGCGGGCTCCGCGGGGGGGCTGGTGTTGCGGAAGGGAGCCCTCTCCGGCTGTGAGGGCGTTGGGAGGGCGGGCCCGCTCAGTCGGTGCTTGTTTACACGTAGAGCCTGCTTCCCTCCTCTTGGTGAGGCGGTAGTGCGGCGCGGCTCCTCATGTACGTCTGAATTGCGCACTTGTAACAGGGTTCTGGGTCAGGCCGGGGCGATAGGCGCGGCGCCGTGGAAGGGTGTGCCCGTGGGGTGCGTGGGGCTCTTCTGGGTTAGGGATCGAAAGGGTCAGCCCCTTCCCGGTGCCCGCGCCTCGGCCCTGCTGTGTAGCGCAGTGAGCCCCAAAGGGCACCTTTTCCTGGAAGGGTGAAGTGCGTTCCAGCAGCAGGTGATGTGGTCTTTTCTCACTCTCGCGGCTGTGCAGCAAGGCCTGACTGTTGAGTTTGCAGCCATGTGTTTTAAGTTACTGTTTTCGTGTTGACTTTGAGTTAGTGATGCAGTAGTTGCTTTATGGTTGGCCTGAATCTGTGTGGAGTAGAGATGGAATGTGCAGCAGAAATGGTAACAACGGTGATCTTGCTCCTCTCCTTCTAGTCTGAGATAGAGATCCTAGGTGGAATTCCAGGGAATATGTGCATACTTTGTTTTCTTGTTAGAAATACAGATAATGTGTTCCCTGCTGCACAGTGGGTGTCTCATGGGCTTGGCTGAGCTGCAACCATCCCCTCGGAAGTAGTGTTCTTTTGGGTCTCTTTAGGTCAAAGAGGGGAGCGAATGTCACTCTCTCACAGCTTGGGCAGGTGCTGTACCAACCAGTCTGCTTTAAAAGCGGGTGTGATGGCTGGTCTCAATGTCATCAGTGTGTGTTAGGCCCCTCAGGGCACGGGGTGTAGCAGGATAATTCATTTTGCAAGCAGCTGTGCTGGCTGAAGATGCAAGTCTTCCTCCAGTGGCTTGCTGCCTTTTCCTTTGCCAGAGCTACCGCCCCCACAGCTCTTGAGCTAATGTTGGGTAAGTGAGCAGCTGGATCAACTGCACTAATTTTGCCTGAAGTACACTAGGGAGGGTTCTTATTATTGCTCCTCTGATACTGGCAGATAGTTGGGCTTGGTTAACAATGAGACATACCACTAAGATACCTACCTGTTGCTTTAGGCACTGGGACAACTTTATTGTGATTACAGGGTGTCCCTGGGGTTTAAGTGGGTAGACAAATGCTTGGGCCAGTCTAGATGTCAGTAGCTGTAGATCTATTCACAGCAGTGTTAGGTGGCTGAGTAACCTCTTTTGATGAAAGGGGGGCAACATGTTTGCCTCTGGTGTTTGGGCATCTCCCTTGCATCCTAAATTTATAGGACTAAGTTCAAAGGCCAAATTGTTTTTCAAAACAATTCTAGGAAAATTAATTCTAGTAATTAAACTTTTGCTAAATAGTATTATAATTAAATTATTACCTAGCGTTAATTTTAAGCTTTCTAGTTAGGGGATCACACAGTTATTGGTCATCTCATGCCTCTTATTTGCTTGCACCAGTGTGTGCTTTTATTCCAAAAAGTCTTTGCAAAGGAGTAACTCACGTAACAGTAATTAATGTAAATCTTGTAGTGCTTGGGCTTTTGGGAACCCCAGCCACTTTAGTAAGTTTTCTAGTGTGGTATTTTTGTGCTTAATTTTGTAGGTCAACATCTAAAATTTGATTGGTTTGCTTAAATTACAGGTTATAAATTATTTGGTGCTACACTCATCTTGTGCTTTTATATCAAAGGAATTAGACCAAACAAGTCTTCTCCCATTAAGAGAAATAACCAGTTCAGTGATTCAGGATTTCCCCAGAGTTTGTGCATTTGAGGAATTGTAAGTATTTAGCCCTGGTAGAGTAGACAAGTTCATTTCTGTCATCAGATCAAGTGAAAATTTTACAACTAGCAGTGGGATGAATCACAGTACTTGTCAATCCTAATGTTTCATCATCTTTCTAGGGCATATTGGACATAGTATTTTCTTGGAGGTGTTGAAGCATTTCAGAATCTTGCCGGTTTTTGGAGATACACCTTTTTCTGATGTACGTGGTCTCCTGGAACATCATACAGACTGTCAGCTTTCTGGGGAGTTCAGATCTGGTGGTAATGCCAGCTTCAGTTCTCAAGGAAGATGGCTTGCTTCTTCAGTAACTTCATTCTTTGAGAGGAACTCGGTGGTTCTGCAGTTGCTTTATCTGTAAGGTTTGTAGTTTGCTGAAGAGTCCTTCCTTGAAAGCACAATGGCTGCACAGGTGAGCTTTAACTAGGAGCAGCTTGGTTACCTGCAACAGATTTCCTCTGATGTTCTTCACTGTTGCAGTAGCATAGGTTGCCTGCAACATTATCAGTGGGATGGCTGATATCTTTGCCTTTACCTAGTAGTCACAGAGTACGAATTTCAAGCCATTTGCAGCTGTTCAGAGGCAGGTGAAAAGGGTGAAAGGATTTACTTCTGAACAAGCTCTCAGTCTAACTTGTCTTTCTCAAAGTGGCGGAGTTGAGTCACAGCACTGTCTTTTTCAGGGGAAGTTGACTTAGTATTTCCACCCTGTGATATTTCAAAAGCAACTTTGGGAGAGCTATTGTACCGTGTTAGTTTTGGGCAAATTGAGATCTTTAGATGTATTTGACAAAAAAAAATTTTTAAGCTTCCATTAAGCTGATCTTGGGCTTTTTGTTAAGTAGCCTTTTGTCGTTTGATGCCTAAAGGCCTCCTGCAGGGATCAAGTGTTTTACTTGTTGGCTGTGTAAAGGTTTTTGATAGCAAAAGCACTTAGCTATGCAGTGAATTCTCTTCGTGTGGAAAAAAGACACTCAACAGTGGGCTGAGGAAAGCTGACTTCAATACTGTGTCACTTCTCAATGCTGGATCCCAAGGCTTTGAATTAAGGAGGATGGAAAAGGTGGGAAGCAGAGGTCATCTTGGTGGGTCCCAACCTAAAACAAAAAATGACTTCTCTAGTTCATGTTTGTGGGTAGTGATTCTACCAGTGTAGTGATGACTTGTTTGAATAGAAGACAAGTTAAACCAAAACAAAGCAGAGAAAATGAATATGGCCCAAAGCCATAATGGCTTTGAGTGTACAGTAATGAAGCAAAAAAACCTAGTCTCCTTTATAGTTGTCTCTCTAGCCTTAATTCTCTCAATTCTCAGTGCTGGGAATAAATGTCCTCTGCAGTGGTGCTGTCTGTGATCAAAACATCCTCTGCAGTGGTGCTGTCTGTGATCAAGCTAATTGATGGTGTTTCTGTCATTGCAAATGGTAAATGGTAAAGATAACACTTGGATCACAAGAATATCTGATATTAATGTGACAAGTATTGTACATTCAGTACTTCACAGAAAAAGCATGCCTTTTTTGGAATATCTTTTTTAAAGGTTTGCTCTCTAACTTCAGGTAGAGTGGGAGACTTCTGTCAGTGAAATCGTTCTAGTCTGTTTTACAGAATTCAGCATATCTTTTCTGAATAAGAGCAACAAAAACATTCTATTAGTTCTGTGATGTTGTCTAGGAGCAGCTTTGCTAGCGTTTATCTTGAGCAAATTCACGTTGCTGCTTTTCCAGGAACATTTCATGTGTTGAAGTGAAGAAAATTAAGTTAGAAAAACATGTTTGGATGGAATACAACAATGCACATGATTATATTAAAATCTGGTTTTAAAAAAAGTAAAAAGTGTGGCTTGGTATAGTTCTTGAATATGATTGTAACAACACTGTGTACAAAGCTTCCATGTTCTAAAAAAAGCTTTTAAGTTGTTTTCCTTACTGCCTTCTTTTTCTTTTCATAAGAGGCAAAAACGGGCTAACTTCATGGTTTGAGTGGGATATCGTAAGCAGAAAAGCACAAGATAATGTGGTTTGTTAATGTCAACCTTGAGCTTATGTCTGTGGTCACACTTAAAAATGCCCTTCTTGGTTTCTCTGCCTTCTGTTCTTCTTTTCACTCTAATATATCTCTTTTGCCTTATACTGTAGAGTTTCCAGTGTCTGATTTGGGTCTCCTTCCTTGCACAGTAGGCCAGTTCTGGAGTTTCTGTTTCACACGTCCCTAATTGACTGGTTTTGTTTGGTTATTTTAGTATTAAAAATAAGGACTGATTTGCTAGCTTTCTAGGGTTTTAATAGAAATTGCATTTACTTGTTTTCCCCCAAGCTGGTTGTCTTGTGGAAGAAGTGCTAATGAAACCTGTTAATGTCTGAAGCATGTGGCTTTTTCTTATGCTGCTTTCAGCCTTTTTCTAAACATTTTTTGACATTTGGTTTTCATTATGCACTCTTCTGCCATTGACTTTGTCATTCAGAACTAACTGCAGTCATGAATAGAAACTAGAAAGAAGTTTTGCTGTGGGATCTGGCACATAACCGAGACAGAGCTACTTATGTATGATGAGATTTGTGCATGCCTTCCCTTATGATGGTGTCTTCTGCTAGTAAGTAGAACTTCTCTTTTCTGCTTAATTGATCTGCAGCTTGCACAGTGTTCCATGGCAAATCCAAGACTTTTGCGCTGGGAAGGAGATGCAAGTCTGAGACACGATCTCTCATTTCTTTGAGGAAAAGAGTCTGTCTTTATTATTCTTAAGGCCTTTAGAGCCGTAGAGTGGCAAGTAGTCATGGAGGACTGGTGACTGCCTTCCATTTCCCATTCCCCAAGGTGATTGGAGATACTTGGAAGTGGGTGAGGAGCAGCAATGTGGTTTTTGTGGGAGGGACGCTGGTTATTATTCCGTGGGTCAATGTGATAAGATATTGCATGCTTTCTCAGAAATTTATTTACAGAAATGTACTTGGATGGGTTTATTGCTTTCTTTCAATTACTTTGATTCTAAAAAAATGCACGATATGCTTAATTAGCACTGCCTGTGTTTTAGTTGTGGAAGAAGTGCTACAAAAGTAATGAAAGATAGAAATAACTAGTACAGCCACCTGCAGAATGCTATGATTTCATTTGAATCTCCTTGGCCAGCAATGGGGAAAAGCTAAAAAAATGGTGATAGAGGTTTACGTGATTGTTCTTGGCTGCGATCATCTGGACATTGGGCTAATTATTGTTGGAGATGGGTAGAAGAAGGATGGTTGAACAAGGTAAATGATCTGGCAATTGTTGCTAGAACTTGGACTGATAAAATAGAACGAATGGAAGGTAAGACGTCTTGGTAATATTGGAGAAGGTCTCTTACAGGTCATGGAGCCTGGAGTTAAGTGCATTGGGAGAGTGTGAGAATCAGAGGAAAGTATGAAAATGTCATACTGAAGTGCTGCAATTTTAAGAAAGACTTATTTAGAGATTGTTTTTGCAAAACCCTTCAATGTAGATAAAACATTGTTAACCTCTGCTTCTGAGTGAGGCTTGAATTGCCCTTGTAGAAAAGTCAGTTTGTGCATCCTGGTTTAATAATAGCAGATCTGGAAGCATACACACAAGCTCACATCTTCACATGAGCAGTGAATGTTTTCTTCTTGAAAACTGTCCTAATTGTTTCTTAAAACTGAAGAAGGAGTTAAGCATTAAGCTAAAATAAATTCTTGGCTGAACAGCGTGTGGGATTCAGTAGAGTCATGGATGCATAATTGTACAGATTTATTTATATTTAAACAGTTTCCTGAATTCAGATTGTGCCTCTCGCCTGTATAAATACTGAACCACTCCCTCCCCCCGTAATTTCACAATAACTTGAGAAGCTGCGAATTCTTGTGCTCTAGTTGGCTACTGACTTTTAGTAGCCAGTCATATGGTATAGATTTGCAAAGCTGACGCAAAATGGAGCAATTCATCTCCTCCGTAATACAGGCTGCTGAAAGCGTATCACCCTGAAGCTCTGCTCATTGCACTGTTACCCTGCTGAGTACCAAGACAAGTTCAAGGTTTTGGTTTTGGTTTTGGTCTTAGACTTTACAATGCTTGATGGCGAAGGCCCAAGCCGCCTGAGGGAACACCTTCTGCAGTCACGGCTGCTCATGACAGCTGCATTCCACTGGAACAATGGCATTGTTGGCAAAATGGGGCATGAATGGGAGAGACAAACTGCTTCTGCAGCTAGCCCACAACTGAGGGATTCATTCCTGGAACACATCAGAATGACTATAAACCTCCCTGTCCTCAGAATTAAGTGTAAAATTCACTTGCTTCTATCTCGATTTTCCACAATGACCAAGGCGGGGGCGGGGAGAAGAAATCCCTAAGCTATAGACAGGGATGATCTCATTTATTTTTAAAAAACCCAAATACAATAATGTATGTAAAAATACAGAAAGACTGGTGTACACTTTGTTCGCTATTCCGGTGCATTTTTTGCACAGGACTGCCTCATGACTTCTGTCCTCAGAACTTTCACTCTGCTGGGCAGCAGTAGAAATGCTACTTAAGACTTGTTTTCTGGGTGAGGAAAAATCCCAGTCAGAGAGGAGACAATAGAAAGCAAAGCGGAAAAGCAACACAGAAGAATGTTTCTAAAGCTTCTAAAACTTCAGCTTCTATTTTTTTTTTCCTTCCCTCCTTCTTCTGTTCTTTAATGTATTTTTTTTTTCTGATTTACAGACATGTTATTGATTGTTGAAACGCAGCAGTGAAATTTATGAACTGTTGCAGGAGTGTTGTGGGACAAGAACCTTGCTGATCTGTTATAGCTTGCATTTGAATGGGAGTAAGGTGATTAAATAGCAGGGTGAAAATACCACTGTAATTTTTTCCAGGAAAAGTATTGGACAACGTTGATGGCCCATCTGGCTGTTGTAGTCATTTTGCTCGATAGTTATATTTTGGGCCTGAGCCTAAAGAAACTGTAAATCTGTTCTGAAATAGCTAACAAATGGCTCAGTCTTCAACAACAGAAGTCCACGGAATCATGGGTGTCATTAGAGGGTGAGTAGAGACCGAGTGTCTGCGGTGCCAAAGGAAGCTGGTGGGTGTCAGGTTCAGAACAAGAGGAGGTGGTTCTTTGCACAGTGTGTCGCTAAGCTCTGAAATTCCTCGCCCGGGGACATGACAAATACTAGAAACTTGCCTGGGAGCAAGGAGAGAGCCACATGGAAAAGCAAGCCATAGAGGGTAGCTGTAAAGACACAATGTGGAAACTTGGGAATGGCTGAGAGTGAAGACTCTTCCAAGGATGTATTCTGATGCTGCTGCCTAAGTATCTTTTTTTTAGTCACTATTGCATAGAATGCTTGGTTAGGGGGATCGCTGATCTGACACTGTGCAGCTGTCTCTCTATTTTCATGTTTAAAAGCAGTCTGAGGAGAATGGAGGGGATGACAAAGCTTTCGGAGAAATCAAAACCCAAGCTGGCTGTAAAGCAGTGCAGAAAATGTTGCAATTCTGCCTGACTGAGTGAGAAAATGGCAGATGAAATTCAGAATTGATAAGTGCAAAATAATGCACATGGAGAAAAACAACTCATTATACATACACAGTGATGTGCTCTAAATTACCTGTTATCACTCGGGAAGGATCCTGGACTCATTGTGAGTAGTTCGGTGGAAATGTCAGCTGGATACCCAATGGAGGTCAAAAAAAACCTAGGCAGAACAATGTTAGGAAGGGGTAGCAAGAGCAAAAAGAAAAACCAGACAAAAAAAAGCCATCCCAAGACTTACCAGGCTGTTATATGAGTCTATGCAGTTCTTGAAAACTGCATGGACTTTGGGTCACCTCACCAAAAGGAAGATAGAGTAGAATTTGGAAGAAACTCGAGTAAAGGAACAAGGATCATTGGAATGGTTTTCATACAAGGGCTGAAAAGTTTTTCACCTTAAATAATGGATTTCAGGGGAGAGGGGTTGAATATGGTGTCTCTATGCAGGGAGATAAGTGGTGAACAGGAAGGCATGGAGCAAATAAGTGCCTTTCTTGGTATTAAGCAGGAAAAGAAAATGAGGTCTTCAGTGTGCAAGTTTAAAAACAAGCAAGAAGAGGTACTTTTAAAGGAAAAAAAAAATACAAGCAAATAATTACATTATGGCATTTGTTCCTGCAGGTAGTTTGAATTAAATAGGTTAAAGCAGTGATTGACAAATTAGGGGGACAGAGGTCCACCAAGGATTACTAAACATGAAGGTGGTGATGCTGCTTCTCATTTCATGAAGACCATAAAATGCCTGCAGCAAAAGGGGGATGGTGCTGTGCTTCTCCTGAAGTAGTCAGTATGGGCCATGGTCAGGAACCACAGAGTCAGTAATATGATGGCCTGACATGGGGAGTGTGCCTTGCATTCTCAGCCCTGACAGTAGTCACTGTGGTGATTCACAGTGTGGCTTTTAGCAGATATGACATCTTGTTGACAGGACGTGGTGTGTGCATGTAACGGTTGAGCAAAGGAAGGAGAGCTTTGTTCCTGAATAGAAAAAGATGGAAATAATTGAAATTCGGTGTAAAATCATACAGAAGACCATGGCCTGCTCTGTTGCCTGCCACATGCTAATTTGATGGGTGGTTATAATAAAAAAATGTTTCTATGCTTTCAGTAGGCTGTGGAAGATGATCTGTGGGGTGATCTGAGGGCACGTAGTCAAAGAATGTTTTAGTAATGTCAAAGATTGTTTTTTAGTTTCTCATTCCTCACTGCAAAGCCTTTCCCCCCTCACCAAGTTTCTTAGTGAGAAGTTTTTCAGCCAAGCACCAATTTCTTCAGGACATTCACAGACACATGAGGTGGTGCTGTCTAAATTTGAGGCAGTGAAGATCAAGAGTTGAGTCTCGTCTGTGTTTTGGCGATACTGTGGCCAAAGCTCCCTTACCAGTTCTCCTGCACATTTTACAGGAGCCACTTCTATCTGTGGATTTGCAGCTAAACATAACAGCCGTGAGAATGAGTCCTGGGGTGGAGAGTACTTGTTTTCATCCCTGAATCCTTAAAAAAGCAAGACAGGAATGAAGAAGTTTTTTCTGAACTTTCTGAATTTGTTAACTTTATGGACTTGGAGAAAAACATAGCTACCAAGACAGTGAATACCTGTACATACAGGATGCCTGATGCATTTGCTGCACCACAGTCTAATAATAAGAAATGTATGCAGTTGCTGGTTATTATCTCTTCAAGACTGAATCATGTTTGAAGTGAAAGAAAACTATTTCTCCCAGTGTTTGTTTGGGACTTTTTTGTTTGTCTTTTTTTATGCTTTTTAAATTACACCCTGTACAAAGCAAGTGAGGTAATGCTGAAATACATGTTTTCTAATGCCAGTTTTCTTAGCATCTGTTAGAAAATACCAAGAAGTTGTCCTGTGGAAAACGGTTCCTGAATCAGACTAAAGGCAATAATAGAAATTCTGTGGTTAAAACTTCTGCCTATGACAAAGTTCCTGAGCATTGCTGCTCCAATTCCCATCCTCAAAAAAAGCAGAGTGATTAGATAACTAGAGGAATAGTGCATACAAGGAACAAAGGTGCTCCATGCAAGTGTAGCGCTTTTTACGATTCATGAACAATGAAAAGTGAGACTTAACCCTAAAAATAATAATAATAATAAAATAATCTTGTATATGTGTGCTGGTTTGAGTTATTTCTTCAGGTTACTGGACTGAATTTATTTTTGCTGTACTCGTAGTGCTACACTTATCTCCTGTAGTTAGGCCTTTGCTTAGGGCTGCAGGTGCTCATTTTGCAGTTAGATGAGTGAATTTTAACTTCGTATTTTGAAGGCCCAGAAGAAATGTGCAGCAGTGGAAGAAAGAGAAAATTAAAGTCTGTGAGAGTAGTTCTCATGGTTTTGTGGTCTTTTGTGTCCACTAATGCTTGTGGGGGGGAGGTCAGGAGGGTAGGCCCGAGAATTTGAAACAACTGATTTTGACTCTCTCTATATAAAATAACCCCTCCTGAACCCTGTTCTCTTCATGGAAGCTAACAATTTATAGGCTCTGACAATAGCTTGCTCTCCACATTTATTCATGCATTGACTAGAGTTCTTTCAAGAAACTGTTTAACATATATTTGACCAAATTTAATTATGCTGGACCAGTAGGATCCATATAAGCCTGCTTTCTCACAGCGCTAAGGAAGTTATGAACTGGTAAGAAAGCTGGTGTTCTGCTCAATAATCACTCCAGGAGTCACCAGTTTTCCATTATTAAAGGAAACATTCCTCTCCTAAGAAATGAGACAGTTCTCTTCATTTAGTATCTTTTACAGGTTTGGTTGGTAGGTGAGACGTGCTGGTCTTTAGGTCGCAGGATCCCTCTTCAAGCAGTTACTAATTTTTCATGTTCAGTGTCTGACAGTTCCAGAAGCCAAAATGGATTGAAATGATAGGTTACGTGGCAGACACAATAGTTCTGTGATCTGGGGTTAAGTTCCTTTATGTTTTTGGTTTTGTCCTGACCTGCTGTAATACAGGATTCAGCTGATTGCAGGTTTCTGTCCTAGCATGCAAATTCCACCGGCCTCTTCAACAGCTTCGTCCCTGAAAGCAATGACTTCTGTCAACAACTGTATTATGCTGTAATTAAAATAGTGCAAAACCCCCTTACAATCCAAACCAACAAACAGATCCAAAAGAGAGCTTGTGAAAGGCCCAGGTGCGTTTTCATAGAGCTTATTCTGATAGCCTGTTGAGGAAGGAGAATGCATATTAACCTGATGGCATTCTGAGCTTTCCTGTAAAATGGATTTATTTAGTGGAAATTGTCTTTGCTGATCCTTCACATGCAACTCTACCACCCTTTTTTTGGAAATCTAAAGCACAAAGGACTGTGAAGTTGAGTTCTTTCTACAGAGGTAAAGGATCGAAGATGCAGCGTGCATTTGGATATGTGCACCTAGCATCCATGGCTAACGCTTTCTCTTTGATCTTCTTGCTCCTGTGTGTTTTTGGTGCGCTTTCTTGTGATTTTTTTTTTTTTTAAGTATTTTTTTCCTTCTTCCCAATTCTGAGTGTAATCAAGAGGGAAGAAAGTTGTAGGAGTGTGTCAGCCGAATTGGTTTTCCCTGATACTCTCCTACACAGAACCTCTGGAAGGGGAACCTTCTGTTTCAGGACTCCAATGCATCACTAATTTGATGTCCTACTGGTACTTTTGGAGGGATACCCCAAATGGCTCTGTGGTTTCTATAGGGAGCTTTTGTATGGAAAGAACTTGCCCCATGAAGTAGCTTCTCTCACTGCATGTGAAATTAAACTGGGCCAAATAGAGAAATTTTGCCAGCTAGGTGGAGCTCCCCACTAAATTTGTTCTTGTCTTGATTTTGTGCAGCCTTAGTCACTGTCCTGAATGTAATTTAATCTGGAATTTAATAAATGGGCAGTTTACAAAGGAAACTAAAATCAAAGTGTAACAGAAGCTTTCTCCTTCCATGGACTTTGCCAGAGGCAGAGGTGAGCACACAGTAAACTGGGATTGTATGGATCCATGCAGTGCTTGAGGCTGTATTGCTCCACGGTGTTTTCATTCAGTGTAATCCTGGAAGTGCTGGCAGCACTTCTAAGTAGTTTTCTTCATGGATAATAAAATTTAAAAAATACCTTGGAATGGGTCTAAGGTAGCTCATACTGTAAGATAAGCTTACTGCTTAGCTGTAATAAACACCTGTTCATAGCAAAACTTACTCTTCCCTCAAAGGATGACGCTCTAAGCCTGACATCCTTTGTTTCCATACCTGCTGGGCCTCCAGAGAGCCTCATGTCAAGTGATTTCTGTCTACGTGTGATGAGGATGAGCCATTCCACTGTAGCCTGAGGTGGGAGGATCAGCTGAGATTCATCATGCATTTTTATGCTGTCTCCACAGTCAAGAATTTGCAGGACATGTTAGGCATTGATGCAACCACAATATTTTTCTGTTAGGCCTTAAGTGGTGCTGAAGACAGTCTTCAGTGTTTTTCAGTTAATACATGAAATGAAGCTTAGTACATGGTTTTGTTGATAATTCAGGAAGAAATACGGAATCTAGATTGCTCTCTTACAGGGAATTCATATTTTGGAAAAACACAATTGCTTTGTGGTGGCTCTGAGGAGAACCTGATGTACATACTCATCAGTGTTGAAAATAATGGGTCTGATTTTGGTAAAAGCACGCATGGGGTCAGTTGCTGTTGCTCAGATGCTGAACAGTAATTCATTATGCTACAGTAACATGTTTATTGTTTGCTGTGTTGCCCATATGCTGGAATAAAAAGTTATGGTTCTGGATTTGAAATGTAATAAAATAGAGCTAGTAAGAAGCTAATTTTCCGTGGAGCTACTTTTCAAAGTAAAAGTGAACTTTTAAAGGACCTTACTGAAGTATAATTATGTAAAGCTTTGGAAAAAAGGAAAAGGAAATAGTGAACAAATAACTTTCTGTGCCAATAAAGACATTTGTTTGAAACTGGGTTTCTCCAACAGAAATCTTTGTCTCTATTGTGTAATATGGCACTAGTTTGTAGACTTATATATGATCATGTATGAAATATATTCACTAGAAATCATTGTTTCAGTTCACCGAATAAACAATTAAAAAGCAAAAATCAGTACTGTGTTATAGCATTAATAATGGCAGTAAAAGAGTTTTAGATTGAGGAAAGTCCTTTTTCTCCTGAGGATGTACATGTATTGGTCTAATGGCAAAATGTCTTTAATTCCACCCCTAACAGTGTAGGAAAAGTTTAAGAGTTTGAAGATTCCTTTTAGCTTGGATGAAGGCAATCTGAGATATCTGCTGACTGATTTCTGGAAAGCAGTGGTCTGGGGAGTAGCAGCCTTCCATAAGTCTTATGCTTTAGTAACTAACGGTGGCACATACTCACATTTTATTACAACTTAATGTAGAACATGGAAGACAAAACTCTTTAAGGACAAGGAAGGGATTTGGAGGAATCATCAGAACGGCCTTTTCACATGCCTGACTGGAATGGTAACTACATTTATGATGTTGTGGAAAGAAGGATATTTCAATGCAGTGCTAATTTTATAAATACAGAATTGTTTTATCATGAAGCCAAATCTATTTTTATATATTTGCTATTCCAATCGCATTGGAAAATTGTTGACCTTCAACCCCATGTAATTGTTAAAGCTTAGCAGCCTGCGTATTTATTTACTATTGTAATTCCATTCAGTCATTAACTGGAGATTTTTAAGTAGAGTGTGTAGGGTGACTATATTAGCTATTTTGTGCATTCCCATGACACTGTAGACCTAAGTTGTACGATGAAGACTGTTTCTTGTTTCTTATGAGCACATCTAAATTTTGGAGGAACATGAGGGTTTGAGACCTCAGTCTTAAGGATCAGATTCAGTCCTTAGTCCTCTCTGCAATCCTAAATGCACCTTTCCAGCTGAAGTTTTTGAGCTAAGGAGTGACTTGAGGTTCATTGGGTGCCATTGACCATTAGTTCAAGGGAAATACTCAGAGCATGACCTACATCTGTGACCAGTGTCTATGCCAGTACTATCAAATAAGTTTTGGTTACAATGGTGCATTCATTCTTGTGATTGCCACCTAGAATAAAAAAAATAAGATAAAATATTGGGCTTCTTCCTCAGCAGAGCTGTGCAAGAAGACCTTCATGTTCTAGACAAAGTCACAGGAAAATGTGAAAGTGTTTTGGGTTTCACCAAATCATGGAATTGCAGAACAATAAAGCAGTTTGAGTTGGAAGTGACCTTTAAAGAGTATCTAGTCCAACCTTCCTACCTAGGTCCTAGCTAGACCAGGTTGTTCAAAGCCCCATCCAACTTGGCCTTGAACACTTCCAAAGATGGAACATCCACAATTTGGGCAACCTCTCACCACCCTAGTAGTAAAACCTTTCTTATGTTCACTCTAAATCTACCTAGTTTCAGTTTAAAGGTGTTGCCCCTTGTCCTGTCACTGCAAGCTTTGATAAAAAGTTATCTCTTTTAACTCAAATTATTGCAACAGAGCGCATCCGTCTGCCCTAGAATACTTTAAAAGCTGTGCCTAAGATTGGCCATCAACAGCAAGGAGTGCAGCATTTTGATGGAACTAGGGGAAGAAGCATTGTGTTAAAAACACAATAAGAAATATGTATAACTTGTGTATCAGAGCAACTTTTTTTTTGTAAATGTCACTTAATGAATTATTCTACTTCTGAAGCTAGCATTTTAGTGTTTTTTATATTTGTGTGGACACACAGCAAAGAATTCAAATGATGCCATATGGGTTACTAATGTTTCAAACCAAACAAAGGGGCTGTACATTTGACTGGAGAAGAAATTTCACTAAATAGTTTACGAGAACCTTATAAAGCAAAGATGATGATAGTTTGGCCTTTAGGTTCGTCTCTGATGTAACTGAATGATTTCTTACCTTTTGCATATGACATTGCTTTCGTATTGAGGTACCATAATGCAAGTGCAGAATAATGGACCAAAATACTTCAGCTTTCACTGATGCCCTTTTACTTTTCAGATTGTTAGCACAGAATGTGAGTGCTTATTTTACTTTTTCTAAGAAGACACAATAACAACATACCCCTATTGGAGCCAGGAGCCCCATTTCCATCAGTGAAACAAGTACTGATTTATTTGTATTTGTATGTTAATGGCAAGGGAGTCTCTATCCTTGGGGCAGGATGTAGGTATAAGGTTATCAAACAGTATCTTCAGACCTCAGTAGTTCACCCTGGAGTGGATGCCTTGAATTCTCAGCAGGGCTAAATACTGGATCCTGGCAGGCATTGTTTTATTCTGAGTCATGGTTGCTTTGAGCTAAGGTGGCAGTTGCTGACTTTGCAAATACCCGGTCTGGTTGCGATATTAAAATATAATCTCTTCCTTATTGATCTTGCTGCTGGAGAGTATCACCCTGGTAAATCTTGTAATGGAAGTGTGTGCTTACTTTATCCACTACAGACCCAACTAGAAGGCTTAATTAAAACATCTGATAACCTCCCAGACTGGACTAGTGTGAATGTGGGAGGGCTCATATGGCCTCTTTTGTTAGCAGGGCTCTGCAAGCAGTAAGCTGCAACTAATGGGTTATGAGGAGCAGCTTCAACCCACACAACTAGATCTGAAAGAGGATACGTGTATGCAGAAAAGCTTGTTCTTACTCAGAGTGCTACTGCTTCAATTTATATTGGTATGGGAAAAAAATACAATTTTCCCTTCTCCAAACATAATTATTAATAGTACAATTTTGTATTTTAGCTATAGGCTGTGGCAGTATAATGAATTTTAATATCCAGATTAGTATCTCTATGCTAGGAAGTCTGTATTCACCTGAGAGTTTTGCTAAAAGCATCATACCCTTCACTGAAATTGTTACATGGCTAGGAAAAAACAAGCCTTTAAAAAGTTGCATAGGGAAGTGTTTATGTGGTTTCGTAGTAATGTTGCTTTAGATAGGTAAAGATAATTTAAAATGTTAATTCAAAATATATATATTTTTTTAATGGTGTAGGTTACTCATAATAAATGTACTGGAATAAATCAGACAGGTATTTGTGTTTACCTTTTCTGCAGAGTACAAAAGGTGTCTTAATCCTTTGTTGACTGTGCATTGCTTTTATTTCTGGCCTGAAGTTTGCAATGAGATACTCAGAGAAGGAAGCAAAAAGTATTTTACAACTTGAACTAGTTTTAATATCCAACAGACTTATTGCAACATCTGTACAGGAGCCTGCAGGCAACATGAGTATTCTGAAAAGAAAAACTTCATGCCTGCTTGAATGTGATTGTAGATTTACTTGTTTAGCATCAGCAAATGGAGTGGCTTGGCACATCAAGACTCAGACGAGGAGGATGGCGTACTTTAGCATGACTGTAGTTTACAGCTGATTTTTCTTATTTCTATATACTATTGGATTAATTAATACATGTAATCTTGCTTTTCAGAGTACAGTTCAAAACCATCATGATCATATATGCGTACATATATATATATACTGCATAACATTTGCTGAAAAGATTAGACCTCATCAGGGATAGAAGGGGATTTCAGAAGCATTTCAGTATAGAGACTATTTTGAATCACAACATCTTGCTTTAAAGGAAATTCCTGCATGAAATGTTTTAGCACAGTAAGACTATTGCTGTCTTTGTATCACATATTTAAATTAACTCCTCAGCCATAAATGAAAGATTATACAGGAAACAAGCAATAAAATAAAGAGGAAACTATATGTATTTGGCAGGTGAGAAAAAAATGCAAATAGTGTGATGATGAGATTAATATGCCTAGGTATGGATAGAGATTATAGTGTCATACTCTGTGCAAGTTGAAGGGGATTTTGAGGGAATGAGGAGTTACCAGCAGGTGTAGTTTTGATTCGTGATGATGGGTCTGGTAAGGGAAGAAACACACACAGGGCATAATTCCCAAAGCATTATTTACGGGACTTTTACGCTGTGCTAAGGAAGGAGGCTGTTCTAAGAGTGTTCAGGATCTCTGATGGAGTAGTTTTCAACAATTAGACATTCTTTGAAAACATTGACAATTCACAGAATATGGGGCCAGTACTTCATATTGTTTTTGCTTCTTGCTGACAGTTTTCCTTCCTGTGTCTTCAAAGAAATGTCATTCATCCTGGGGAGTACAGGAAAAGACAGGAAGGTGGAAACAGAAGTGCCAAGGACAGGGAAAGGATAGGAAACTAAAACTCTGTTAAGAAAAAAGTAAGACTTTCTGACATTTTAAAACATATACAACGATTTAACTTCTCAATAGGTGATTTGTCCCCAGCTTTCTCGAATAGATAAGTTTCTAGTGTGTTCCTTGTCACATTTTAGGACTACTTGGGCAAAATTTCTAATGTTCAAGGAAGTGTAGCAGAGAGCATGTATGGGGTATGATGATAATTCTTAGAGAAGCAGCAAACCTAATTCTAATACTAACTCCAGGAGCAGCTTTGTTGTGTTTTGTTACTGGAAAGTAGATACCTGAAGGTATGTCCATGATCAAATTTAAGTGTTTGTAGTGATCAAGGAGACTTTAGAAGGTGGTACCTTCTCCTATCTCCTATCTCCGTCCAGGAGAGAGTTTTACAAAGTTAGGTTTTTGAAAGATGTTAATGACATGTATTGTAGAATTGGCAAAATCACAAGAGAGGCATCAAAAGTGCATCCAAATTTGATGCTAGCTGCTGCACAAAAACTGCAACCTAGAGTGTCTCCATCTCAAAAAATACCTAAAGTGAACATGAAAGACCCTACATGTCCTGTCAGTCATCTCACTCAGCTTTGGTAATTCTGTAATCACATTATTTCATTTAATGGATGAATCAAATGTGTAGAGTCCCCATATTGGTTGCACTACGAGAAATGGGTAGAATATACAGCCGGATGTAGTAAAAAGAAGTACAACCTTTATGGGAGTAGTTTTTGGGCTTGACCATCAGTGAAGGCTAGGCTGAGAGCAGAGATTAGAATGATACCACCTCTGAGATGTACCCTCAAGTTTGAGGGCTAGCTGCTGAATGACACAACGTTTCTGTGATACCTGTGCCACAACTACAGGCTGACCTAAGTTTGTAGAAAGATTTCTTCCATCTAAAACCCACAATGAATGGATCTTAGGTATTTTTCTCCTTTGGTACAGAAACGGAATAGCCATGATTAAGAGCAGTTTCTTAGGTCTGTGATGCTCCAGGCACTGCAGCATGGTTGTGAGCATACAACATCCTGGTTACTCCCTCCATGAGGGAGCAGACTGGTAAGAGAGCAGGACAGGCATCCGTAGCAACATTGGCTGGTGTGAGCTCCTCTTTTCTCAAGGACAGTCTTCTAGTCAGACATGCTGCATAGTCAGCAGCTGGGAACACCACCACTTTCATTTCAAGTGGCCTCATGTAAATGAAAGGAGACTTGTAGGTGTCAAAAATCCATCATTCTCTTCCATACCCACAGAAATATTGCACAAGATGAGATCATGCAATCTAGATGCAATAAAGCAAAGTAGGGATAATGTTGGGCAATACCTGCTGACATCACTATTGCTAGACATGGACTGTGTGTCACTGCCATTGACTGAAGTATGTAAACTTCACTGAGCTGTGGTGTGCTGTGGAGGCTAAGGTTAGTCATGCTGGAACCCTAGAAAAAGGTCTCTTGAAGGAGTTCCACTTCTGTGGTGTTTGATACTCAAAAGAACTGACAAGGCAGAAATTTCTTCTAGGCAGGGATGTCCATGTTGGCAGACTGGTCATCAGGCTGAGCACTGGTGCGGCTCTGGAACTTGCTGCTCTTCAGAAGATCCAGAGCCTCGTGGAGAAGGAGAACCTTGGTGAGGGTTTATGCATGCTGTAGCTTTCAGTCTGTAAAGGCTCACCTGGCAGAAGGGAGATGAAAAACTCTGCCACGAGTAGGAGGTTGTGGGGAAAAGTGGTTTAAGGTAATAGTTCCCAAGGTTTATGACTGATGGATCCATGTTAGCTTCATTCTTTCTCTGGGACTGCCACTGAGCTGTTTCCTCAAACCTTTAAAAGAGACACTGCTGAAAACAGCATTTTAATAGACTTTAGCAGGCCAGCCATAGAGCATTTAGCCTGGCTTGGTGGACCATACTTTGGGAGTGTCTTCTTAAGGGGAATTCTGGTCTTCTTATTGTAATAAAGTTCTCAGTTCATTGTCAGAAGACTGAAACTCTTTTGGGGATTCTGCACTATTGTCATTTGACATGGTGGCTGTCGGGGATTGTGGATGGTTTAGAGGCATATGGGGGGTATTGGCCTATCACAGATTCCCTGGGAGCTGCTGTGTGCCATGGGGGGCCTTGGAGTCTATTCTCTCTTGCAGAAGGGGCATGCTCTGCCACCCCCAAGGAACAATAACATTCAGACAAAGAACATTTTTTCCAGATCTCTTTTGCAAACGTGGAGCTGAGGGTAGAACCCTTTCTGAGCCAAGAAGGAGCTGCAGAATTTTGTGTGTCTGCTCTACCATGAAGCCAGGACGAATACTGGGCAGAGGCTTCGTCAGAGGGGTGATGTTTTGAGCCCATCTGAGTGCAGGTGGTTTTTGCTACTCTAAAACCAGAAAAAGAGCTTCTGAACCCTAGGCAGAAGGTTTCCCATCCTTGTCATTAAAAACAGCTCCACTGAATTATGGAGACATGGGTAGTGAAAGCCAAAGCACTCAGAAAAGCAGAATGGAGTGCTTTGAAGCTGTAGAAGGAAATCTGATTGCTGAGTGAAGAAGGTTTTTCTGGTGGAATTCCAGGATAGCTACCACATCACTGAGATCAGTTGTGGGTCTACAGTAGGTGAGAAATGTGGGGGACAGAGACACAGACATATTCTCTTGAATGATATAATTTTAGGGAATGGTCAAATGAGACAGAATGAGCAGACATGCCAGCTCACCACTACTGAAATGATGAGGTCCTCTACCTTTCTTTTCCCATCGTGTACTTTGTGATTTCTTTGGGAGTTGTTTCTCTCCAGAAACTGATTTAATTAGCTGAAATGGCAGACCATTTATGCCATTTATGTTGTGGGTAGTTTTCTGAAATTTCAGTCTGTTAAGTCATAGAAGAGACTGATGCTACAGGCATAAAACAGAGCAGTGGATTATGCAGCTTTGAGCAGGCGAGAAGGAATATAGGAGCTGGGGCACAGAAAGAGAGGAGCAGGAGAAGAAGTAAGGGGAAGACAGACCTCATACTTTCATCTGCAGGGAACCATTTATTGTTTTTATCTACCCATGTTGTGGCTTTATGCCAGTTCAAATAATTTTTCCAATTAAAGTTAAGGAGTTTTCCGTACTGTTTTTTGTAAATGTCTTTTTTAATTTCTCAAATGAGGAACTGATAGCTAAGCTGTGTTTTTAGCTCTTCAGGTGCCTGAATTTTTCTGAACTTTGCTGAATTTTGTGGCCTAGATGCTGGTCTTGTCTTATGTCCTTAGATATATTCCATGTCTTCTGTAATTAACTTTTTTCACATGAATCACTTAATCTCTAGTGAAATCTTCAACTAATGAAAAAATAGATAAGTAGAAGTCAAACAGCAACAAAATACTGAGTATCAGCCATATGGGACTCAGATTTAGAATGTGGAGTAAACTTCACTGCTTTATTTGGTGCAGTTGTTCCTCTGGACATTTAAATTAGAGCAGAAAGAGATGGGCCATAATTATAACGGTCTTTAGAAGCAGTGACTAATAGGGAAAGGCAGGTCAAATATCAACCAACAATTTTAGCCTCAGTCCCATGAGGGTTATACACAAACAGCTAAATATAGGAACATTCTCCTAAATTCAGACAAATTAATTAAGGCCAGAGAGAATTTTATGTGGTTCAGAGCCCACTAGGAAAAGTAGTCAAATAATTCCAGAAGTCTGATTTCTTGTTCTTGGTGGACAAATTGACTTGGATGACTGATAATTTCAACACTTTGTTGACCAGAGCAAAATCCTGTCCCTTTCACCAGTGACTGCAAGCTTTTCTTCACCACTGAAGATCCTTCTCTCTGCAATAGGGCCTTTGAAAAAACATAGCGTTTAAGTTGTGGAGCTTTAGACTTAATATGTGTACTCTGTTCTTTTAAAAATTGCATTCCTCAAGTGATACCAAAATACAACAACAAGACCCCCCCTTTAGTGGTACAAGCATTAATGATTCGGTGAGCCTACATTTAGACTTTAGAACATCTGTTGGGGAGTAGTTCTTTTTGGCCCTAAGAAAGCAGAGATTGAAAAACCACATTTCAGAATCACCTATCTTCACAGCCAGCTCAGATCTTTGGCCACGTACCCTTACCGCTGGCCCTTGGTAGCCTTTTGCACATGGCTTTCATAGAGCTATTTCAGGGTCCTTTTCCCTCTACATGCCAACTCATAACTATGCTTGGTCTTTGGATGGGACTGGTATCTGGGATTTTTTGTCTTTAAATTACTGTTACTTATAATTACCAGTAAATGAAACCCTTCAGTGGATGCTGAAATGGCTGGCAGTGAGAAGGGACATGGGGCAGACAGACCCACTGGCAGGGAAGGAGCTGGAGCACTGTGACTTGGGGGTGCTGAAGTTGTGACCTGCAGGGTAAAAGGCCCTGCCTGGTATCAGGGAACAGGGGCAGAAATGGGGTGACGCTGAGCAGTAATCAGAGAGGAAGATTGGGAAATGCTATTATAAGGTGCACATGGAAAATGAGGAGCATGAGAAAAAAAGGGGTATTGGGAATGTGGTGTGTTACAGCAGTTACTCTGCTTTAATCTGTCAGTGTGGTGTGATAGAGAATGAATGGTATCCACATTTCTGCTGTTTCTTACACATTCTTGTCATATTGGCTGTTTTGCAGGCATATATCAGAACACTCATTTAAATCTTTTATTTATATCTGAAATCTGCTCTAGAGGAGTTTGTAGGTCTTTCAGTGTAGACATTTTCTTCCTTTGTCTTTGTAAAAGCAAAGATCAACCCACAACCTTTCATATTTCTAAACTAATTTTGTATTGAGATGTTTATTACATCTTTCTTGCCTGGGGAAAATCCCATTTGTCTCGAGCACACAGTAGTTTCTTCTGTTTCCTGTGAAATGCTGTTCTTCTCAGTAGGCTGTGCTTCAAAGATATTTGCTTTAAAATGCAGGCTCAACAAAAGCCATGCAGTTTGTTCTATCCTATCTGCTTTAAGCAATCACATGGTAAGAGCTTCTCCTAAACTAAACAGACAATGCGTTGTAAGAACTGAGTATCTTTATAAAGGTGTTAATGGAGAAGTGCAAATGAAAAGGAACCAAGTCCATGATATTTTTTAACCTACTTTTAAAACTCATTTAAAACTTAAACAAGTCAAGTAAGTAGAAGGGTTGAAAAGGGAGGGTGAGGAAAAGGATCTCTCTCTCTTTCTTTCTCTCTTTCCAGCTTGTTTACTCTGTCCATGTGCCAGCACAGTGTGGGTATTCAGTTTCACTCTTTTCGTAAGGGTTTTATACTGACACGCACCAATTTTTTTCATTTCTATGATTACTGGATATGTCAGTAGGGGATGTGAAACCTGTTAAAAAAGTAAAGGATCCATACTGTAAAGCCAAAAGAAATATCTCAGCAGATTTAGGGACAGATGTGGAATTTGCCCCATTTCAAATCAATTTTAGATTGGTTAGATTTCAGGATAGTGTAGACCCTTTGATGAGATGGCCACAACAGCCTATACATCTGTCAACTGCTCCAAGGGTGACTCCAGGACATGGTAAACTACTTTTGGCCAATACTAAGAGCAGTTTCACAACTTTTAACTCCAGCAGTGTACCACCCCTTCTCGTCATGTGGGCTGCCTAACATATGATAGGGGAACAGAGTAATGATTCTCTAGGTATCTGATCAATCACAGGAAATCGCTGGCACACAGTCTTGTTAGTCTTTAATTTGAGATCAGTTTCATGGTAGAATTTTCTTACTTTGTCTCTCCATGGTTATAGTCTGCCTTTGATTTTTTTTTTTTTTTTTACAGTCTAGATAATATCTGATAATAAGAATGTGATAAGAAGCTGTTTTATATGAAATTTAATAGGCCATTAACATTCCATTGAATTGTAAAATTGTCAAGCTAAAAACAGCTCTCCTGGTGTTCTGCACAGATGCAATAGCAAATCACTGAGTCACAGGAAATGATTCAGTCAACATTTCTAAACTTTCAATGTGTGTTTTATGGAAGAAACTTGATGTAAATGTTTAGACAGTTACGGTTTTGGAGATAAATATTGCAATTTTATGGAGTTTGGGGTTTGACGTACCAGAATTGTGGTGCATAGTTGTCAATTTACTAAATATCTAAAGCTGTTCAATTATTGTATTCAATTCCAGTGTGTGATGTATTTTCTTTGGTTAATGCAACGTGGTGTTGTATTTGAGCATAGCAGATTGCACATCAGAAAATAGAAGGGAAGTTAATTTTTAATGACCTGGCATTCCCTCTGCACTGCTGCAGGAGGATTTGCATAGGCATCCACACAGTTCTCCTTAGTTTCTTGACTCCTCATCCTGAAAATACAACACTGAAGAGATATGACCTCTCATGGCAAGTTATCCTCTGCCCTAAATGATCTCATTGGCATAAACTGCTTTAGAAGGTTAAGTGAAAATATTTCCTTGCTCCTCATTTTAATTTCATTGCTTGCAACAGGCAGTGCTGACAATGCAAAACTTGTTTTTTTTCTGATGTCAGTCGCTTGCACTTGAAGTGTTTCTTGTATTTTTCAAATATTTTATTTTAGTGGGATTTTCTTAAATGCATTGCTCGGTAGGAATGTGAATGGACCTGTGGTGTGCTACGACTTAAAGGGCGTGAAATCAGTATTATGGTTACTGTACGAGCTGTTATACCTCAGTATACTTCTGTGAGTATGAACTAGCACTAATAAAGCCAGTGTAGATTCTCTGGATTTGCAGTGATTTAACTAAGACCAATCCAGGCCTAAATGTTAATATTCACAATTGTAACATGAACAGTGAGGTGGGAACTTAAAATTCATATTAATTCTTGACATTAAATTTCTCATGGCAGGACTCCTAAAAAAGACTTGCTAGCACCAGCATGATAGACATATTCTAGCTTCAACCATATGACATCCATGTGCCTAGCTTGTCCTTACAGGGAAATAATCCCAGGAGACAGTTTCTGCGGGTGAGCAAGTGTCTGCTGGTGTGTTGGAATTGGTATGTGGATCTGAGGCAGTGGAAGAACTATAGGGTGCCTAATGTTTCTGACTGTAACAGGTGAGGACAGGCATGTTAAAACCATTAATGTCTTTGTGGTTCTAGATTTCCATCCAGAATGGGCTAGGCCAGTCCAAAAAAAGACCCATTTGATGACTGTGTGATGCTGAGCCATCAGGATGAGTTGGGCACCTTTGATTGTGTAGGGTTCAAGTGGTGATGAGTTGGATTCAATCTGAGTGATGGTGTATTGGTGCGGGAGTCCAGGCATTGACAGTGTGGGGCTGCAGGAGCCTCTGTGAGGAGGGGCTGGGGCTCCCCTGTGCCACACACAGACTTCCAGCTGGATCCAATGGACCCACCGCAGGTCACACCTGAGCCCCACAGCCAAGATGGTGGTGGCTGTGGGAAGGCATGTGAAATTGCAAAATGCTGCTTGGCAATGAGGGGTGAGGGGAAATCTGAGAGAAACAGCCTTGAGATGAGTGCTGAAGGAGTGGAAGGGAGGGGGTGGTCCAGGGCCCCAGCAGAGACTCCCCTGCAATTCCTGGAGGAAGACAATGGTGATGCAGGTTGTCCCCTGGCAGCATGTGGAAAACCATGGTCAAGCAGATATCCACACTGCAGCTCAGTGGGTGAGCTACAGCTGGAGCTGCTGCTGTGACTCACTGGCTAATACAGAGTAGATAATCTCAGTGTATTTAGGCTGCCTTCCCTTAATGTCTTTGTGTGTTCTCCCCACACCAGCCATCGGATGTCATTAGGCTGGAGCCCTTATCTGTCTCAAAGGGTGAAGCAGTTTATCCTAGCACCTGCTTTTCCACCCATTTGGCCTTTCAGCAGCAGCCTTACCCTGAAGGAGCTACAGCCCAGGCAAAGAGCCCAAGCTGGAGCAGTTCATGAAGGACTGCAGCCCATGAAGAGGACCCAGACTGGATCAGGAGAGAGGAAGACAGCTTCCTCTCTCCAGCAGAGAGGAGCTGTTATGGATTGACCTCAGCCACCATTTCCCATCCCCTACACTGGTCGGGGAGAAGGAGGAAGAGGAGCTGGGGATGAAGGAGTAAAGGTAAGCCTGGGAAGAAGGGAGGGTGAGGAAAAGATGGTTTTACTTTTGTCTTTGTCTCTCAGTATCCCATTCTATTCTTAATTGGCAATGCATTAATTTTCCCCAAATGAGTCTGTTTTATCTGAGACAGTAACTGATGAGTGATCTTCCTGTCCTTATACTCCTCCTGTCCTGCTGAGGAGGGCTGGGTGGGCTTGTGGTGGCCAGCAAGGTCAACCCACCACAGGTGTGTTTTATTGTATGTGGGGACTATGAATGTTTTAATTGAACCAAGTCCTGCTATGTAATTCCTCATGATGGGGTCTTTATTGACATTGGTTTTGAGGGAGAGGTAAAGAGAAGGAGAGAGGGGAAGCAGACCTAATATTGAATACTCAAACCAAGCACAAGTGGCTTTCACTGAAAATTGTCTTGAAAGGTTTGTAATGACAGTGTTTCTTGATTTTTTTTTTTAATCATCAGAGTGTTTTTTTTCAAGTAGAAGGCAAAAAACAGTTAAACCCCATCCCAACATGTCGCACAAAAAATCAAAGCTTTTAAAGTGAAAATTAGCTTCCTTTCTTCAACAGCCTATAGTAGCTAGCTTTGGTACTTCAGTCCTGAAGCTTTTGCATTTCCTTTTAAAAAGTTTAAACAAAGTATTAATGTGGCCACTTGGGATTGCACGCACAGTCTGTCTGAAAGGACAGAGAAGCATATCCTTTTCTAGGGAGTATGCTTCATACCCAGTTTTGTAACTTACAGCGTCTTTTCTTTTGGAGACTGCAATGCTCTGAGATTTCACAGGCAGCAGCTGGCCGGGAATCAACTATTTTTGCAACAAAACAAAAGTTTTCTGCAGATTCGGTGATACGTGTGATCAACTGAAACTTAATGAAACTACTGTTAATTAACTTGTCTAACTTGCATTCCTGACAGGCCTATAAATCCTTTCCAACATCCTATTTGTAACTAATGGTCACTTTTCCTGCTGAGTGTAGAAGATTTGTTACTATTTTTACTATTTACTGTTATGAAATTTACTTGTTACTATCAAATTGGCTTAAGGTAAATAATGTAAGGATTGTCATAACTAAGGTTTAATATTGAAGTTGTTGAAAATGTATATACATAGAAAGTACTGTGATTCATGGTTTATCAGACTTGCTTAAGAGACAAAAAGTTGGTTTTTTTTTTAGTATACAGCTTCTGTAAATTCTTATGGGTCTGTCAAAGCCAAAGTAGTTGCAGCAGCAAATGTAAAAATATATAGGGCAAGTGAAAAAGAAATTCTTCATGGAAAATGGGACAGACTTCTTTATCGCTCTTTTAAATCTAATCAGATTTTAAATGTATCCTGAATCATTTAATTGACCTCTTTAACCTAAATTGTAGTAAATTGAGCCTGCAATAGTAGAGTAAAACAGAAAGGAAGAAAATGTTAAGCTCCTGTTTGAGAATAATTCACTGAATTATCCACTGAAATGAAGTTAGTAGTAATTTGGTAGGGACAAAGCCAAATCTTGCACCTGGGAAGGAGAGTCCCCATGTGGAAGCACAGGCTGGGGACAGAATGAGCAGCTCTGTGGAAGGGATATGGAAGGGTCATGGCCATCAGGTTGGGCAGGATCCAGCAGGGAAGGCCAGGAACATCCAGGGCGGTAGCAGCAGGAGCAGAGTCAGTAGCTGGAGAAAAGTGATTATTCCCATTTACTCAGCACTGGACCACATTTGGATACTGTGTTTAGTTTTGGGTGCTTGAAAACAAGAAAGCAGTAAACTGGCATGAGTTCAGTGTAGGGCCACATCTGGAGCACTTGCCCAGTTTGGAGGAGCCTGAGGGAGCAGGGCTTGTTCAGCTTCAGGAGGACACTGTGCTGGGTGGTCCTAATCATAGCATTCCCCTACCTGTGACAAGCTCATCAAGAGGATAGGGCCTGGCACTTCTCAGTGACACAAGCTGGGAGAACAATAGGCAACAAGCGGAAGTTGAAATGAGAGGTTCACACTGGCTGTGAGCAGAAACCTTTTCACCATGAGGAGAATTGAATACCAGAACAGGTTATCCAGAAGAACTTGTGCACTCTTCATCCTTGGAGAATTTTGAGGCCAAATTGAAAAGCTGAGTAACTGCAAGGCTCACCCTGCTTTAAGCAGGACATTGGACTAGGTGACTTCTTGAGATCCTTTCTAGCTTGAATTATCCTATGATTACATGTGATTTTATTATTACTGTTATGTTCTTTTCTGGAAGAGATTGAAAGACTGTTATAAAATAATGTCATTTCCAGAGTTTATATCCAGTTTCATTTCAGTCTTAAGTACTTTCCACTTGTGCTAAATATGATTTGACATCATGAAAAAATTGTGTCTGACACAGAAGACTGTGAAGATTTTATTCTGTGGTATCAAGATGTTTAGACAATGACATGTTTTTCCTCAAATGAAAATACTCCCCTGCTCATTTGGCAAATATTTATATATCTCCCTGTTTGAGTTGGTAATTAAATGAATGGAGCACGACTTCTTTATCAAATAAGTACTTATTAAATTAAGGATATAATTCTGAAATAAAAGGTAATTTTTGAGTTGAACAGATTACTTGCATTCAACCACTATTCATTGTCTATTTTCACTTTATATCTTGTCTGTTTAAAAGGACTTGAGAATATATTCCTAAACTCAGCTTTAGATGCAGTAATTACATTTTCTGGCTGGAAAGTTAAGTTCTTGGGCAGACCTTACAATGGGCTCAAGTGAGCTAAAAATAAACTACAGGCAGTTCATATTAACTGGGTAATAGCAGGCAACAGCAAAAGGCAGTATCCAGCTATGATGAAAACAGGAAGTGCATTACACAAGCTGCCCTTTCCAGATAGGTATGAATTCTTAAAGGCTGAACTAAAATAATAATCCCTCAAAGTTTTTAATAAAAGCAGAGAGTTGCCTATTGTTCATAGCTCAGTGGAGATGAAAAACATGCGCCCCAGTACATTGTGCAAGATGTGCTATGTTCTGGGAAACACTATTTCCATTTAGTTATTGGTAACTCGGATTTCAATTTTAAGTCACTATGGATTTGATCATGCAAAGGGCCAAGCATCCAAGCCCTATCCAGCAAAGCTGCTGTTAAGCCTGGGAGTGTGGTGAGACTGAAATGCAGAAGTTGCCCCTGATCTGTGCTCCAGCATCTCCCAGGAGACCACATTCTCCCTCTGAAGCAGTATTGTCCTCTCTAGCTTCTCTTGGCAGGTAGAGGTGGCAACACGTCATTCCCTTTGAAGTGACCAGTGAGGCACTAGCCAGGTTTAGGCCACTCCCAGAGAGATTTTGCTAGAGACATGGTACTGATTTTACTTCTGTGGTAAGAGGTAGGTAGAAGGAATAGCCCCTCTGCTGCTGACCCAAGGTATCTAGAGAAGAGCTACATTTTCTCACTCCCTTTTGCTGCTTGTGAGGTGATGAAGGGTAGTTGTGCGCGCACCAAATACCTGGTGTATACAGCATGTGATCTGAGTGCACAAGCAGGGTGTTCTGGATGCAGGACTGTCTTACTTGCATTTGGCAGGGATTAACCATTTCTCTGATGGGTTAAGGGACAAATCACAGCAACTTAAGCATGCTGTGTTTCAGAAGTGCCACTCGCTTAGGTCGGGACCCAGCCAGACTGCAGTGGCAGAGGGTGCTGCCTGCCTGAGAAGTGACATGCCTCAGCCTAGCTATGGCCTTCTTCTATCCTATACTGCTGGCTGATCCCTTCTGCATTTTAGCCACTATTGTCCCTCCACCCCTGAGATGCCTCCACAGGGAAGCTCTCACCCACTTTTTAGGATACCACCCTCCAATAGTGTGAAATTGCCGTAATAGGAATCCATGTGTGTGTGGTAAACAGGATACAACACAACTTTCTCTCACCCTGTGTGTTCAGCATGCGTTTGCATGACAAAAGAAATGTCAGTGTGTATTTTTCTTGCCAAAGAAATCATGTTAGACTTTCATGTTTCCTCTGATTTGAGTGCTTCTTACTTAATGCTGCCCATCCAAAAAATGACCTCTGAAATTAAGATGTTTGACAGTCAAAACGGACTGTTTTCACATAGCAGGGTGGAACTCAGCCATATTATTAAATAATGGCAATGTTGCTTTGCTGTTAACAAATTTGTCATAGAAGCTTAACACATTAGGCAGTCTATGCATATAATACTGGTATAAACCCAGACCCATGGGGGAACTATTGCCATTATGATCTGTCACGGGTTCAGCAGTAGCAGTCATTTTTCTCAAAAAATCACAAAATTTTGGTTCTCAGAATGGAAAAAGCTGGTGCTTCATGTACTAGTTAAATGACTGTGTGGTCTGCAAAGGCTTCTCACCGTATTTCAGAACTACATAACTATGATTCTTGGGGTATATGAAAGGAGAAATCTTCTTCATAAACTAAAGATAAGGTTTCCTGTGGAATCTCCTCAGGTTAAAAGTTGAAAGTCACATCTTTCGCTACTTAATTTGCCTGTGTTTAGATCATGGGTAACAATAATTACTTCCACTTTTAACAACATCTTGCTCCAACATGTTTCTTTCTGCTGCTAATGGTGGGTTGCCCCTGGCTGGATGCAGGTGCCCACCAAAGCTGCTCTATCACTCCCCACCTCAGCTGGACAGGGGATAAAATATAATGGAAGGCTTGTGGGTCAGGATAAGGTCAGGGAGAGATCACTCACCAGTTAACATCAAGGGCAAAACAGGCTTGACTTGGGGAAAAATTAATCTATTACCAGTCAATTAGAGCAGGATATTGAGAAAAAAACCCAAATCCAAAAATACCTTCCTCCCACCCCTCTCTTCTCCCTGGGCTCAACTTCACTCCTAAATTCTCTACCTCCTTCCCCCTAGCAGTGCAGGGGATAGGGAATAGGGATGTGATAGGTTAATCATGCGTGGGTCCCCTTCCGTGGGTACATCCTTCAGGAGCAGACTGCTCCGGTGTGGGTTCCTTCCACGAGTGCGTCCTTCAGGAACAGACAGCTCCAGTGTGGTCTTACCATGGGATCACAGCCTCCTTCAGGCATCTTCCTTCTCTGGCATGGGGTCCTCCATGGGCTGCAGGTGGAGATCCGCTCCCCATGGACCTCCATGGGCTGCAGGGGCACAGCTGCCTCACCATGGTCTGCACCATGGGCTGCAGGGGAATCTCTGCCCTGGCACTTGGATCACCTCCTGCCCTGCACTGACCTGGGTGTCTGCAGGGCTGTTGCTCTCACATGCTCTCACTCCTCTATTCCAGCTACAGTTGCACAGGGTTTCTTTCCTCTCTTTCTTAAATCTGTTGTCCTGAGGCACTAACACTCTTGCTGATGGGCTCAGCCGTGCCCAGTGGCACGTCTATCTTGGATCCGGCTGGCATGGGGGAAACTTCTGGCAGCTTCTCACAGAAGCCACCCCTTAGTTCCCCCAGCTACCAACAGCTTGCCATGCAAACTCGATACACTGCTGTTCTCACTGTGCTAAGTACAGCTTGAATTGCTGTGGCTTGTACAAGCACATGGGAAGACGCAGTTCTCTCAAGCTTGTAGCCTAAAATGGAAAACTTCCAAATGAGGAAAGGGATGAGAAGAAGGTGACATCTGTGCAAAATTATCACAGTGACCTGTTGATCTGACATCTTTTTGGTGTGTAGCACTTTATTTACTTTAAAAACTTCCAGTTTTAACATTTCGTCATGGAAAAACTCATGAGAGTGATGTGGAAAAGAGATTTATTAAGTTTTGCAATGGGAAAGAAAACAGAGAAAAAAGTAAAGGGGTGAGAAAGTGTGTGTTCTATTGGGAACAATATGGACACATGGACAGTAAAGAGGCACTACTGAGGTGTCATGGAAGTGAAGGAGGAGGGTACAAAGCTAATCAAAGGTAATCAGCAGTGACACAGTTCAGTGGCAGATCTGGACCTCTGGCCCAGATCTTGCAGTTCCCACGTGTAGTAGGGGAAAGAGGCTGCTGGATTTCTTGTCTGGGATTTCTCTTTTTTGTCCGCAGTGTTTGCAGTCTGTTAGGGAACTCTTTCTAGCTAGCTGATAATTCTTAAGCGTCCCTTTTTATTTCATTAAATTGTCAAAACCTGGGGTAACACTGAACAGCAGTGATTGTTATTTTGAGTTCTTTGCATTTTTGTACTGTTCAGATTCAGATTATTCTGGCTGCTATTTAGGTCAGAGTGTGTGGGGACACATCTGCTGAAAGAGTCTTTGAAAGCTTTTTAAGTCCTGAAGAAGTTGGGCTATGACTGGCAAAAGAACTTTACTAGATCTCTTTAACTTCTCCTTGCCTTCTTGTGAAGGACTCTATTTTCGACTTCTGGGTGGATTTTGAAGGCTTGGAAGCTTCTCTACTCCCACATCTGCCTTCAAAAACCCCACAATTAAGCTTCAAAGACTTAAGGCCTGACACTGAGACGGCACAGTCTCAGTGATTTTAACAGATAAACATGGAGAAATGCCAAATAAGAGAATTCTGGGTGAGGCTCTGTCTTTGAAGAGCCGTTTCATTGTCTCCTGCAGGCGTAACACTGAGTAGGGGAAGGCAAGGAGACCTTTCTGATGGCAGGCACTTCTCCTTTGCGGAGTGCCATTGTGGAGCAGTGGATCGTGGTAGAAGGAACTCAGCTGATGCTTGGAGGAATAGGCAGCAACAGAAAGGTAAGGGCTTGGAGATAACATGGGGCAGGAAAAGAGCACATCTCTGAGAAATTCTGGAAATGACAGTGATGATTAGAATTTTACCATGTTTAGGGTAGGGGTGAGAGAACAATTACTGTTTTCCAAGATAGTTTTTGGGAGGACTGAAACAATTCCTTTATAGAGTTTCCTATATACTTTATAAATGCATCCTTTGATATACTTTAACAAAGAAAAAATAATCTTCAAGCAGTGCAATCTGAAATGTCAACAGGAGAATGAAAATTTTGAATAAAATAATGATTTCCTGAAAAAAATATCAATTTGTTTGCCTTTTTCTTCCCACAAGATTGCTGATCGCAGTGTCTTCTTTCTTATTACTTGGTTGCTTCAACTTCATGTTTGGGTCCTTAACAAGGATTAAAACCAGGTGGGACAGGACTTTGAGCACCCTGGTCTAGTGGAAGGTGTCCCTGTATGTGGCAGGGGTTTGGATATAGATAATCTTTAAGGTCTCTTCCAACCTAAACCATTCTGTGATTATATTCCCTAGTGGTAACTACTGCAGTGCAGGATCATTCCCAAATTAATGCAGATGTGTTTATCTAATCTGCTATTATGTCAATTAATTCAATTTCAGAGACCAATTAAAGTTTTCCCTACTATTGAACTTCAATGCTCATACCTTCTTTTTTCCTTTATACTTGTGTAATACTTTCTTACATCTCTCAAACGATCCTCCTAATGAACCACTGTCGAGTTTGCACGTTTTAAATGTTTGTTGTAGATGTAATCGTAACTTAGCTGTCATTTAGCCAGCACTATACGTGCATTTCCCTTTTCATATTTTCTTCTTGTTTAGTCTCTGCTAATTATTTTCATAGCTTTTCTTTGAATTTAATCCAATTTGTCTACGTTTTCCTGGTAATTAGGTGCTGATAGCAGAAAAGCATTCGGAAAAATTCCACCTGTTGTGTGAAAAATCATTGCCTTTTATTTCTTTGGACCTGTCTCCTACCAGCTTTTGTTAATGACCCCTAATTCTTGTGCTTGAAATAGCAGCGAGCACTTGATTTATAGCCACCTTCCCACATGTAGTGCGATCATTTTGCATTCAGCTACCCTTTCGAGGTTCATTTCTTTTGACTTCCAAAGTTACTTGCCCTGATATTTTTGTACGGGAAAGAAGTTAGATTTGTTCTATTAGTGGTTTCTGGAGTAAGATGATTTTCTTTCTTCAGCAAAATTTCTGCTTTTTGTTTAGTTGTAAATTCTTTTCCTAATAACTAAGGCAGTTCTTAATACAAAGTGACAAAAAAAAAATTCCAAAAGTATTTTCCTTATCCTTTAGCTGTAGCATCCTTATTTTAGAGACAAGGAAAATAAATGACAAAGAACATTTTGTGGGATGACATAACAGGCTTTTGCTGACAATTAGAATAATGTTTGTCAGCATGGAGACTCCCAACACTGGAGAACCTGATGTTTGGAACAGCAAATTGTTCTCCCTCTGAATGATGTACATTACTCTTACTTGGGCGGTCTTAAATCTGGACTTCCCAAGCTTTGAGTGCTAGATCCTAAAAGTTGTTCTTCTAATGTGTCGTGGTTTAAGCCATAAATCAGCCACACAGTTTGTTCACTCACTTCCCCCTTTTTCTTCCCTCTGCTCCTG
>JANRGW010026710.1:0-27383 GCA_024733675.1 Psilopsiagon aymara | reverse complement strand
CCCCGAAAAAAAGAAAGTGGGATAGAAGATTTATGCAACATAAAAAATCTGAAGTGAAGAATTTATGTTTTAAAAGAGCATGATATAGACAGGAAAGGGTGACAGCATTTCACTGAAAGTACCTCTGCCCATGAATCAAACTCTGAATAGGTGCAAGCAACAAATGGCTTATACAATTTAATTTTAATTTTTTTTAGTTTCAATACTTGCAGGTTGGATTTTTTTTTTTCTTTTTCTTTTTACTTTGCTTTGGTTGTTTTGTGGAGTTTTTTTATTTTGGTTTGTTGGGGTTTGTTTGTTTGCTTGCTTGTGTGTTTTGGTTTGGTTTGGTTTGTTTTTCTCCCCCTGATCGCTCTTTGATTGCATTTAGCCCTGGCAAGTCTATTTTTTCTTAATCTTTACACAGCCTTTAAATTAAATCTTCCCTTTCCTCAATTTTATAAACTATGCCTATTAATAAAAAACCCTCTTTCAGTTGAGCTCTTGGTTTGTTTTTTGTTTGTTTGTTTTTTTCCCATCTAATGTAAGTTTATTTTAACTTTTGTCTAATGTTTGTATTTACCATTTTGTTTTGTAGTTATTAGCTTAACAGCTACTCCTACTGAGCCAATGTAAGCCTTGATTTGTATCACTGGAAAGACAGTGTGCTGGAAACTGGTAGCTGCTGGAGGGGAATGGAGTTCTGGTGATTGGCATGAGTTTATTCCAATGAGGAAAATAATAAGAGAAGTCTGAAAGTGTGGGACAATCTGATGGTTACTGGGCCTGAGAGAGGTCTGGAGCAATATATCCCAAGGAGTTGAATATGATGGTTATTATGTGTCATACAATAGAAAATGTCAGTAAAGGTGTGATCCAGAGAAGACTTGCTGCTGTCAAGAAGTCACAATTCTAGCAGAAAGGCTGCTGCTTCTTGCACAGTAGTCTAGATTTTAAACCCAAACCAAGCTTTAAATAGATGAATCCATAATAGTCCAATTGAAGTCAGTGGTGAAACTCTCACTCACATGGTAAAAATCACACTCCTCATGTAATAATATGTTTGACTCTTCTTTAGGCAGCAACAAGAAAATACGTACCACAGCAGGAGATTTCAGGAATGTGGTTGGTTGGGTTGGGTTTGTTTTGTTGTGTTTTTTTTTTTTTTTTTTAAATTAGATCAACAAATTTATACTACCACTACCCTACTGAAGCATTCATATAATTCATTAATAATCCTCATGACAGCCTTTGGCTTGGCCAGTCTGGTATCACATGGCTTGCGGTTGAGGTGGAGAGTGTGATTCCACACTTCTGGCTGCAGAAGAAGTCAAGCAAGCAAGATGGGTTTTGATGATCAGTTGCTAGCAAGCTGTCTGCAGATATTGATGAATAACCGAAATTGATATATTTAGGTGGAGTGTGGAGAGGGAAATCTGAACTGAGGTTGTTTACATGAATGTGGCCTTTAAACATAAAAACACAGTAAATGAGAGGATAGATCAGTCACAAAGTGTTGAAAGCACTCTAAGCAGCTTATGTTTGTTGATATAGAATACAAGGAGAAGAATGGCATAGTCAAAACACAGAGCTATGAAAACCAACTTTGCAACTGACAGGCTAGAAACAATGCAAGATGGCATTTGTCAAAGCCAGAGAAAAGAATATTGAGGGAAGTAAGTAATGAGGTTGCGAGTGATGTGGTTCTAAGTTTCAGCTGTGAAGAAGTGTTAATTAGAATTGCAAAATACACGATTATAAGAAGATTAATTCTAAGATGATTCCTGATGATGGGTCTTTGTGACATTTCTCAGAGTGGAAAAGCTAAAGGTAATTGGAAGAAAGATAGCATTTTGCTTTGGACATGTTGCACTTAAGCTTAAAGTGTCAAGTCAGAGCCCTAAGGAGAAACGTCAGTGCAACAGCCTGTTAGTTTAGTTCGAGTCAAATGAGAGATGTCTATGGATGAGTAATAAATCTGCTGGTCGGTGACCTAGAGAGGATAGATGATTCTCTGTTTATCTACATGGCTTATGTAAAGGCAAACAGCTTAGAAGGAGTAAGGCTGCAAAGTTTCTGCTGAGTGCTGGGTCATGGAGAAGGAAAGTACATTCAGACCTCTGTTACAGGAGCAATTGCAGAGGGAGGAGGTTAACTGGGAGAAAATCAAGTTATAGACACCAAGCAAGAATATTCTGCTGCTGCTGAGAAGGGAGTAATAGGATGTGTTAAATATTAGCTTTGTCATTTGACCAAGAAAATTATTAAAGGCTGTCTTGAGAGGATTTTGAGGGGAGCACAGAAGGCATGTATTAAGTTGTAGGGAAGAGGAATCTCATCTAGATATTGTAGATGGCACTGGAAGATGGAGCACTAGTGATGAAAATATTGGAGTAAAGAGTGAGTTTCACTAAGTTGAAAAAGATTAAAGCATGGAGGCAGCAGCACTTTTATCTGTCTTTGTTGCACATGTTCTTTTGACAAAGGTTTCTTTTCATACACATGTATGTCTCTTAAGTGGAGATCTTAATCCACTTAGTAGTAAGGCTGCAGAAATCTGTTTCATATGAGAAATTATCTACCTTAAATCCATATATGCTGTCATCTGCATGGAGTAGCCTCAAATTAAAAAATTATAAAGACATTTTGCTGTTTTTTCAAAATAAATATTTAAGCTCTCAAATTCTGTTACGTCATTTCGCATAGTATGAAAGGCATGGAACTTCAGATGATGCCAGGCAATGCTACTGGATTTTGGTATCTGCAATGTCAGCCTTCTGCCCTGTACTGCACAGTCAGAACTTTTTCATGGTTGCCACTCTCCTGCCCTGTCAGAGCTAGATCAGCAGTATCTGCAAGGCCTCTCTGCACCACAAGGCTTATGGGGTAGTGCTGCAAACTGGCCATTTTTCCCTTTGCTCCCTGACAGTGCACCTACCTCTGCTCTGCATAAAGCCAGAGGCACTGCAGAGGAGCAGTGAGCAGAAAGGGAGCAGCTTAAGCTGCGACAGGAAATTCTATGGGGACAAGAAAAGCAGACTCATCCTCCTGCTCATGACCTTCAGTGTAGAGTCAAAGGCCTGTGGGAACAGTAGTTCCTCCTTCTTCCCCAGTGAGATGAGATTGGCAGGGAAACTGACTGAAATCCTATTGATCACTTGTACAGAAAGTTCAGTAGTGTTAGGAAAATTGCAATACATTTTTCTTCTTTTTGTATTGAAGTAATGAAAGCATGAAATGCTTTTCTGCCCTGAGAAGAGTCCTAGCTCAGGTTTTTTGGTTTTGGGTTGTTGGGGTTTTTTTTGAGTTTGTGTACTTTTCTTCTTGTGTATACTGAGTTTAAACCTAATGGCAACAAGCTTGTCTTTCACAAGTATCTTTCTGTGAAACCCTTAGAAATAATCACCACAGATATAGGCATCTACAGCTTGGAGGCTGAACAGCCTATACAAAGAGGTGGTGTTCCTCTTTCACCTACAGAGGAGGTGAACGAATAGTTATGCTTTCTCTTTGGGGATGACTTACATTGCATCCCAAGTGCATATACTGGGTCGGCAACACAAACCTACATGGTCATTTGAATCACAGCATCAGGGGAGTCAAGAAAGGTGAAAAGAGCATCACATGATGCCTATTCCTAGGAAGTCCCTGTAGAGGACTGCAACCTGGACTGCTGTTTTGATTTACTGTTTGTGGGGGAGAGAGTGAGATTCCTTATGTGCTCTTTTTACCACTATTTCTGGCATCCAAATTTTCTGCGAGTGTGTAAGGAAGAGCAATGAAGTGAATTAGAAATGTGCTGTCAACTCTATTTGCTATGTTAGCTCTCACTTAACCTGAACTATGAAGAACAACTGGCATCCTTAATCAATCTGTTCCCCTTTTACCTGGCTAATTCCATACACATCTCTATAGAATTATGTCTACTGAGATATAAATGGCCCAATCCTCTTTCTGATTTAAAGAAGCAGGAGTTTTTTTGTGTCAGTTTCCCTGGAATAAACTAAGTTTATAGCTTAAGTTGGTAATATTTATAGCATAATTACCAAAGACAGTGGAGCTATAAACCAGATTTAGAGAAATTAAAATACGGTTTTGAGGAACCCACTTTTCAGGCCAAATATCTTGCAAGTAGGGACTTTCAATTACTGAATTGCCTGATCCTGTGTGTTCTTCTGGTCCTCAGCTCCTTTTTTGCTGGATCTAGACATAAGACTTTTCAGTGGTGTGGGTTGTGGTTTTTTTTTTTTTTTTTAATTATTGTTTCTTTTCATTTTTTTATTATTTCTTTTCTTTCTTTTCTTCTTTTCTTTTCTTTTCTTTTCTTTTCTTTTCTTTTCTTTTCTTTTCTTTTCTTTTCTTTTTTCTTTTTTTCTCTTTTCTTTTTTCTTTTTTTTCTTTTCTTCCTTTCTTTTCTCTTTTCCTTTTTCTTTTTTTCTTTTCTCTTTTCCTTTTTCTTTTTTTCTTTTCTTTTCTTTATTCTTTTCTTTCTATTTTTTTTTCTTTTTTTCCTTTTCTTTCTTTTTCTGTGATTTTTCATTTTAGCAGTGAGTTACTGTGAAAAAGCTGCTGCTGATATCAGAGCACTCAGTGAAGCATTTACCTTTTGTGTTTTTTTTAAGCAATGTAGGATATACTGACCTGTGGTAAAGTTGACTCCCCTAAAGTCAAGATGCCACTTACTTCAGCAGAAAGCCATCTGGGTCAGCTTAAATCACCAGTGAAGTGAGGTTATTCTTAAACCAGTTCTGTAGGAGGACACCTGCTCAGGCCCCCGGGGCATGTGCTTAGGCACATTTCTAAATTAAATTGTTTTCAAGGAAAGCTAATCAGAATCTGAAAATATTTGGCTGTGATTAAATTTGGAATTCATGCATAATTAGCTGGGAAAAAAGAAAAAAGCTATCTGCAGATACTGAATTCAGCATGTGTCAGTACAGCTCCGAAGACACATCCTTCCTAGAGTCTTCAAGGCTGCTTTTCTGGGGTTGTCATGCAGTATTTTGGGAAGACACTGCATGAGCACAAAGTATGGTAAGTAAAGATAAGACCTAACATCAGGGCTCTACTTAGAGTTATCTTTTATTCCTCTGACCTTGTGAAGTCACCTTTAGAGAGCTATTCAAGTTGTTAGAAATCTGTTCGCAGGTAGAAAAGAGCAGTTCCTGCTGAGAGTTTTGCTGTGCTCCAAGAAACTTCTGTTGAGTTCCTGAATAGTGGGGAAGATCCTAATTGCTTTTAACCATCTCTGTCCTCTCCCCTGCTTTGTTAACTTTTCTCTGCTTTTGACTCCTAAGATATTCTGAGCAGCCTTTCACCTTTCACAGGAAGCACTGGAACTGATACCAAGATTTCCACAGGCAGCACTGTTTGCTGTGTACCTGTTTTATTGATTTTAACCTGAAGAACCAATCTACATATTCTCAAGCTCTACATCCTGGTATCCTCTCTCTTAGCTATTTAATTTCAAATAAAGAGATTTCCTGTCACAGTTCATGCTTTTATCCCCACTCTGAATGGTTGTATTTTTATTTAGGTGGAATACAGTTATGACCATGTTGTAGTCAGCAAGCAGCACTAGAGTGGCTGAGCTGCTGTTCTATTGGACTCTCTAACAGTATCTGTAACAGATGTAGGTGTTGTGGAGCTAATCAACCCCACTTTGAAGATGCTAAGCCTTTACACTGCTTTGGTCTTCCCTCTGCAAGCAGCTTTTTTGTCTTTCTTGTAGAAGGGATTTGCAGCATTAGCTTCCCCCAAAGAACAAAACAAATACAAAGGACTTCTTAAATAGGATACATCCTTATCCCAGACTGTGGTGGGATACATCCCTTAAGAAAGTGATGTATCAATAAATTGGCAAAATAAGCATGATTGCCCTGTCTGATAAAAAAAAAAAAAAAAAAAAAAAAAATAATGGTGTTAATCCTCTTTTAAGGTGAAGGCAAAATCTCTTTGGTTATATGGGCAGAGGACAGACAGAGGGGCAATAATGACCCTGTCTGCAGAATTAGCGATGCTGCTACTGGAACACTGCTTGTGCTTCAAAAGCATGGCAAAGAACTGAAGGATATTCAGACAAGAGCTGCATAAATAGTTTGAATCTGCAAAAGCAGGCTTCTTAATTAGAAACTAGGGATGCTTGATACATTTTAAATCATCAGCTCAAGGCTCATTAGTCGAGTAGGCAGACGTTAATTTTGACATGCCAAGGCTGAGCGAGCAGTGCCTGGTTTCTTCTTCTGTGGTAGTCAGGTATAGCCTGAGCAGCAACAGCAAGACAGGTCTGGGGTTTGGGCATGCTGCTTCTCCTGCTTGTGGGGGACAGGAGAAATGAGGCTGATGACTGCTGCTCTGGAAGAAGGCTTTTTCTCACGCTGGCAGTATTTCTTATCCCACAAATGATTAATTTGCTCAGAAGCAGCTGAAACCTGGTGATTTTACGTGATCCTAGACATATAAATGCTAATGTCTGTGATGTTATTGCCTTTTCTCTGGCCTGCCCCTAGAAACTACTTAATCTGTCTGAGTCTAAGGGGACATCCCCACAGCTCCAAAGGGGAGCAGGATGTCACCTAAGTCTCCTAACACAGAGCTGTAACATGGCCACAGCATAACCAGGAAAGCAGGCCTTCAGCATACTCCGAGGACTGAGTTAGTCCTATGGCATATACTTACTTTTTCGTCTCTTGGGACCAAGTTTTATTACTTCTAAGAAATTTCTCCTTTGAAATATTCTAAGGAGCCCAGACAGATATAATCTTTCTTACTGAAATTTATTCTTTTACTTCATTATTTAAGAGATCATCTGATCATTCTTCTCAATTAAAATAAGTGTTTTTCATTCAGCTCCTTGCGGATGCAAATGCCTCTTGCTAGAGCAAAGTCCTTGACTAGCTAATTAATAGCTCCTTGCTTCTATGAGTTGGGAAAAGTCTCCCTATTTCTTCTCTTTTTTTGACTCCGATGTGGTGAAATGTATCTTAAACTTATTTTATATTCTCTAACACTAGGTGTATGTAAAACATGTCATTACAAATACCTAACCATGATAAATGGGCTCTTGACTGAACACACACACACACACACACACACACACACACACAGTGGTGATTAATCACTTTGGCGAGATGGGACCCCAGCAAACTTCTACTTAGCATGAGGCAGTCTTCCATTGCACAGTTACACCCAAAGAGGATAGAGAGCAGTGGTGGATTCAAAAGATTTTGATACTTCAGTAACTGTGAAGGCAGACAACTGGCTACTGTTATGGCACCATAAGCAGAGTGGAAAATTCAGAAATTAGGTTATATCATTACGTAAATCACACCCAGTCTCAGCAAACAGCATTATAGCATTTTACCAAGGTTTGTTACCTGAGACAATTCCAGGCAAGTATAAAAGCAACTATTCTTCTGTAAAAGCTTTGATGTAAACTGTGTACTTTCTGTCATGTTTTTTATATTCTTGTCTCATATAGAGGTGTTTTTCAGAATCAGCAGGCATACAATTCAGTAAATGTGCTACTGGAACTATCATACTGAATAGTGCTTATTATTAATAGAGTTGCTGAGGTTTATTTTGCACTGGATGTTTAGTGACATTGTTAAGAGTCTTTTACCATCACTGATGTGCTGTTTCTGTCTGTGTATTATTATTATAGGGAAGTACAGATTATTAAAGGAATATTAAGATTCTCTTTGGGTTTTTTTTGTGGTTGGGGTGTTTTCCTCCAGATTTTTTCTAATGTCAAAGGGCAAAATAGATCTTGTCTTAAAAAACTGTATACCTTGGCACATCAGTATTCACCAATGCTGGTTTTGGATAACAAATTACCATTACCTCAGGTTGCTCTGTTTCTTTCCTGAGATGAAGTTTCTTAGCTGGTTTCACTATAGTCTTAACAACTTCTGCAGTGTAATCAGCACAACAATAGAAATCTAAAAGAAAGTGGAATATTTGTCTTTGTTTTTCACAAAGTACTGACGTGACCTATGCATGAACTAGCAGAACCATGCAGCAAACTATCTGGACTCCCCATTTAGTAGCATGGACGAGTCCAGCTATAGGCAGAGTAGGTAGTCCCAAGTAGCCAAACAGCCATGGACCGTCTGCCCCTTTCACCTATCCTTAAGCTTTGCAAAACCAACTGGCTGTTGCAGTAAGGGAAGTGCTGGGGGGTGATTTTATGGGACCTCCTTCCTGCAGCAGCAGTTACTCTCCTGTGACAGCAAGCCCATCTCCTCACTCTCTGCTTCTTGCAGTGAGGGCAGCCCCATGCCTCAGCTTCGGAGGGACCAAGTTCTGGGTGATTAGAAAGCAGAGAAGACACATAGAAAAATCACACACACAAAGATCAACTTTAAATCCAATTGTGCATGTCAAACAACTTATAAAAGTATGATATCACTGCCTAATTATTAAGCACGATGCATATTTTTAAAGGCTGAATCTTGTGGATGTATAAAAGACCTATTGACATTTTTTGTCCTTTGTCTTTTTTTAAAGAGCAGCTAAATTCTGTTGACCTTTTTATGTGATTGAATTGAAAAGTTTTAAAGCCCCAGAATTTGTTTTTTTTTTTGAAGTCAATCAAAATTTTGGCATTTCAGTATATCTGGCATTTCAGTATCCTAATTTTCATCATCATAAAGATCAATACTACCATCCATTTCTGTTTATGGTATTTTATTTCCTCCAGAAGCTGTCTGGAGTGTCAAAGAAGATTTCTAGATCTCTGTCAACAAGATTTCAATAAGAAATTGCAGAAAAATATTTGTTGCAACTGATTATTAGACTTTCTTTCTCTCAAACCTTTCACAGCAAAATGTAGAGGAGCTCATGGGCCTAACAGCAAACATAAAGTCTGCAGCAGACAAGTTACCTGAGTTATTGGGTTTTTAGATGACATTATTCTGAGATGATTTTCTGAAATAAAATGCCATCTGCTTCTATTTAATTTTCCTTGTTTCCTTCTTCAGGAAAACACTGAGAAAAACATGCTTGTTCTGAAAGGTAGTTCCTTTGAGGCCTGTTATTTTCCTCCATCTCTCTAAAAAGACAAGATCTGAATTTGTTAGTGAGTTAGCAGACAACGCAATATACAGCACATCCAAGGAGCCAAATAAATGCACTTTCATTTGATACCTCTTGACATAGCTGAAAGTTTGAATTCTGAAGTCAGATTTACCAGAAGGCTTCTAGGGCCACAGCCAGGAGCAGTGACCCCAGAAATGGCTGTATTCGCAAATGATTTTCCCTGTTTTCTCCAAGGGAGATGTATTCACATTTCATAATACTACAGTGTGTATATTGCACTGTATGACCCCTCCTTATTAATGCGATAGGGGTAAGGCACATCCTGGACAAAAAGAATCAGGATGAAACAAGGCTTTCAAACTTTTCCATTATCACATAAGAATGTGATCATTTCACAGCATTTCAACAATACCAGCTGGCAATCAAAAGGTACATACACCAAATCAGTGTCAGGGCTTTAATAACTCATAATATTTTAACAATTTGAGTATATTACATTATTAAGGGTGTTATAACTTACTAACATTGTTCTCAATTGGCACATAAGAAAAATACTCCCTGCATTTGCTTATGTGGAATTTTTCAGACTCAACATTATTCGGAGTGTAAGCCTTGATTTTCAAAAGGCCTTTGCAATGTGTGCTTTTGGTTTAAAGAGAGCTGTAGTATCTGCTCAGGGATCAATAGCTGTGGGGCAATATTATCACAAATACAGAGAGGTCTGATTAGACAAATGTTGCCTAATTTATGGAGCAGTTCAAATTGCAACTAACATTTTAAAAGGTTGCAATTTAAAAGATTCTGATTCTGTGTTTGTTTTGAGTAATCATAGGAAACCTAGCAAATGGAGACTTGTTATTCTTCTCAACTGACCTCTTGATTACTAAAGTCTATTTAAAATAACAATAATAATAATACAACAATTTAAATTTGGAGTTTTTCCCAAGGACCAAAGGGCTTGCCTTTTAAAAATCTCATTGTAAAATAAAAATGAATTTCATTATTTTGTAATTCAAAGCCCAATGACAGAAAATTTCTATACTCCATAAAGCTGTTATGGTCCTTTGATAGCTGAATCAAAGCTTACTAAAATCAAAATTGAGGGGAAGACTGTGTGTAAAATGCTAGATAATGTTCTAAGTGTGAGTATGAATTTCATGTCCCTTACAAATGGGATGCGTGAGGTAGAGGCTTCTAAGTACGGGAGAATATGACTGGGAAGAAAGAGTAAGACACTTCACACTTGCTGTGATAAACTTATTTTAGAGAAGTGCTATACTCACTGGGGCATTATGAGGTACTCTGTATGACACCAGACTTTGGCTGCAAAGATTTTGCCACATGCTGGGTGTCCTTTTTGCCTGCCTCACTCTCACGGTCAGGAGCTGAAACCAGAGATCACACTGGGCATGCTGGGTGAGAAACCAGTGAGGATGCCCAGGGCTGCTGGTAGTTGTGAGGTCAGTGTGTCCAGACCTAGCTTGGTAGAATCATTTATTTTATTAAGAACAACCAGCACCTACTTGTTGGGTCAAAGGACACTCTATAGCCTGACCACGCAGGTACCATATGGGAACTAAAGATCCAAGCCCACAATGCTAAATATTTAATACGTAGTCATATTTTGACACTCTTTCATGCCCTTGTTACCTCATTCAACAGAAAGGCTGACAGCTGAGTGGACGTGGAAAAGGAAGCATGCTCTCAAATCTACAAACAGCCTGACTAGTTCAAGGGCAAACAACTTTGACAGGGTTCAAAAGTTTAAGCTGTCTCTGTGTCAACTCCGGAAGTTTTGCAGATAAATAAAGAGTTCAGAATCCAGTGGCTGTCAACAGATTTTTCTAAGTACTGAATCTACAGTGCTACACTTGGAAAAGTACATCTATCACAGACAAAATTGCATTTCTAAAAAACATTTATTAAAAAAGACTGACTACAGCTTTCAGTGGGCTTGACAAGATTTCATATTTTGTTTTTCATTTTTACCAAGTGCATTAATAGCTTTTAAAACTAAATGACAGGAGTGCTAGATATCTCAGCAGTATATTAGAGATGGAGAAAACAGAATTCCGTGGCTTTGTGTACATGCCTGTTTTCAAGAGAAAAGGCAAAGTGAATAAGACTGTTTAAAAATCAAGACTCTCCCTTCAGTTCAAACATATTCATAAAGAAATTTGCAATTAATCAGCTCAAATTCTAATTAATTTTGCATCACCCAACTGATATTTCTCACTATATCTTCAATAGTTGAATGGCTGAGTGTTCCTGAAAATATCCTCAAATCAGAAAAATACACAAGAAATCAGTTCTTGGGTTGTATTAGTTAGTATGCTTTTGTCGGTACCATTTTCACAAGTTCACTATTTTTGCTATGTAAGATTTTTTTTGCCTGATCAGACACCAGAAACATACCGTATGGGCAAATGTTCAGTAATGAGCTGCAAAAAGTGAACAATCTATGAATGACTCAAGCTCTGAAAAATCATTTATTCTCACTATCTTGTGAACATTTACAAATAGCAAAACTGAGCTTGAAGGGCTGTATCTGAACTCCTCAAACATCCAAAACACTGAGAATGCATCAAAAGAGTGAATCAAGTGGCAAAAAAATACAAACTTTCCTAAAACTTTTCCAAATGCAATCACTATTCAAAACTGATTAATGCTTTCATTAGTGAATAGACCTAATTCTAAGCAGCTACTCATATGCTTTGGCGTTTTGTTTTTCTTTGCTGTGACAGCCTGATATGATATGTCTGGTTGCCTAACAGAACTAAGAGAAATAAAAATAGCTTCAAGTAAAATTTTTTTTTTCCAGCAGAGCCCCACATGAGTGCTGGCTGATCTTTCACTCAAGTTCAGATAGTAATTTTCATACACATTACATTTTTATTCAGACACAAGAGATTGCACCAACATAACTATTGGTACAGGCCAGCAAGGGTGACTCACTTGTGGAGGCTAATAAATTGTAATATGCCTGTCTTTCTACATCATCCAATCTAGGGCCAAGGAACAGGAATTCTGGACTGGGCACTGGGTCCTGTACACAGAAGATGGGGGATATCTGGAAACTGGGCAGCAGAACTGATCTTCCAAGCTGAATACAAGCAGGTAGTGTCTGGAAGGGTGAGCTAGGTTGTGATAAGACAGCTTCCAGGGAAGGAGGCAGCTGCTTTATGGAGCAGCTTGCACCCAAGGTAAGTTATATTGGATTATTTTAGCAGTTTGATTGACTGAACCATAAGAGGTTGTGTCCAGCATAGTCTTTTAGTTCTAAACAACAGTTTGGCTGTATGTTTTTCAGACCAAGCACACTGTCTCTGCAGAGCATCAGGACTTCTCACAGATAGGGACCAAGGTTTGCTTTTGTCTGCTCTCTACGGGAATAAGGAAAATTTGCATCTGAGTTTGACAGCGATCTCTGCCTAAAGGATATGCGTTGAGATTACAATGCTTTCATCAGCATGCTCAAAGGAGATAAATGAGTGTGTTCTCCTTTGTGGCAGGTCTGGTTTCAAACAGGGATAAAAGGAGTTTAGTGGACATTCCCAGCAGGACACACATTCAAATTTTCAGTAGCATAATCAATAGTAGTCTACCAGTCACCAGTCTTCACATCTGTTGAGTTGTTCAGAGAGAGAATGCAAAGGCATTTACTGAACAGGACTAAAAATTATTTATGCTGTAGGAAACTAAAGTGACCACCAGTAAGGCTGTATTGCCTTTTCCATATGCCACTTCCCTGCCAACCAGGTACGATGTACTGTATCCTTCCCTTGTTTGCAATAACACTCTGAATGGAAACTTTTGAGCAGGCAGGCACTTCTGGAAAGCTTTGCAGATGTTTTTCTTTCCTTAAGTCTTGCTGAGAAAGATTAGGAATACTCTTACATATGAGCAACTCCCTAAAATACAGGCCAAGGCAGAGGATACTCTTATTAATTTAACCTTATTCCTCTCTGTGGAGCACTTCACTCTGACCAGTTGAGTGCATTTTATTTCTATTATATTAGAGTCCACTGTAAAGAGTTATGTTAGAGTGATTTGATTTTTTTTTTCCCAACACACCTACTCACCATCTGCATTTGGCAAAACTTATTGACATCAGTCTTCGTTGCTTTGCAATAAATACTTGTGTTGACTCCAGCCAGAAACAGTGTTTATTACTTTCTCATTCAGACATTTCACGCAGGCTTTATGGCCTTGGAAACCATTTATTTACACTGGCCTTCTTGGAAGAGAGGGGGAAGAGCTGAAAACGAACGTGTAAAATGAGAGGAAAGGCACACTGATCTTTAAAGGCGCTAGACACAAATAGCAAAGAACCTGTAGTAGATTCACAAGCTTGATAACAAGGAAAAAACCTAGAAGAGATCAATGCAGTACTATTACTATAAAATATTAAAGCTGTTGTAGAGCTTGCCAGACATCAACAATCTTGAACAGTATTAAAGTGTATGCTTTGTAATGGCATCAATGATCACATTCCATCAATATGTGCTAATCAATATGCAATAATCAGCAAGAATATTGGATATAAGAATGTCCTTTGGGCTTTTGCTCTGTGTCTGTATGTAATCAGAAAGTGTTCTAATTTGAGTGAAGTATCTAAAAAATTTACATTTCTATAGAGTTCTATGGTAATTGTCTTGCTACTCATAACTTGAGAATTATTTGAATTTGGGAATAACTTTTATAGTTCGTGTTGGCTCATAATTGAACTGTTGAAACCTTTGAGGAAAGTTTTTATTTATAGAAAGCAGAAGAAATGCTAAAAGCTGCACAATTGTAATTGCATTGCTTATTTTGCAGTCAGTATGACCCACTTCTGTTTAGATGTCTAATTTTAAGATATTAACCTTTGATACTCAGACTAGAAAAAATTGGAATAGGAGGCTCCTGAAAGTCAGAATTAGAATTGAAAATTAAATGGGTCACTTGTTGTAGAGCATGTTACATTTAATAGATGAACAAGCTAACAAATGAATATGACAATGAGTCATCTGAAGTCAGAAAACAGCATACTTTTGGAATGTCAGATGATTTATAAAATGTTTAGTTTTTGCTTTTATTTGTAGACATATTATGCAAAATGAATTGATCATTTTACATGGGTGGCTGCAGAAATGCCGAAAAGTAATTCAGAATATGTGATAACAAATCTGTCAGGGACAGGGTGTCCACTACAAAACATACAAAACACTTGCCATCATTTTCAAGGAAAGACAAAGAAAACTCCCTGAAGCTGAACTTAATTCAGGCATTGAATTTTGGACCCCAAATCTCTTTTTGTTTTAAAGGTGATGACTTTTATTCTGATCTGCCAATAGAATTTTTTTTTCAGTCTCAGCAAAATAATAATTAAAGGAAGAAATTATTTACTGTAAAGGTGGTGAGGCACTGGAATGGGTTGCCCAGGGAAGTTGTGAATGCTCCATTGCTGGCGGTGTTCAAGGCCCGGTTGGCCAAAGCCTTGGGTGTTATGGTTTAGTGGGAGGTGTCCCTGGCCATGGCAGTGGAATCGGAACTAGATGATCTTTAGGTTCTTTCCATCCCTGACTATTCCAGGATCCTATGATTCTATGGTCAAGAACAATGAATGGGGCATTAAGAGTTAGGATGCTGGTGAAGTACAGTGGCCTTAACATATGCTACAGTCACATATAAGAGAGATTTTGCCTGAACTGCTGATTGGGCATGTTTAAAGACAGAGTTGCTGTGCAACTTCCAAGACCAGAATGAGAGCCTGGAAATTGAACATTGTTAGAAAAAATCATGTTGTCCCAAAATGAGCAGCAAGCTGAGAAGGAAAAGTGCCTTTTCCATGTCAGTCTTAAGTCAACACATAATTCAAGTTCCCCACTTGGAAGCGACAATGCCATTCCACCAGTGCAATACTAACATGAATTGCTTTGGGAAGGGCAAGATCATGTTGCCCAGACACTGCTACAGAAATCTTGATTTTGGACTGTTAATGACTGGTCCTGCTCACCAGAATGTTCTTCGGGATTCTGTAAGTCAGCAATGCATTGTGTTGCATGGCCATACTCAGTCTGCTTAAATGCTGTGAAACAGGCAACCTTTATAGCTGTCTGAATGGATGTTCAGTTCAAACATACGCAGCTGTTAAGTGCTGCAAACTTGAAAGTCTGACCCTCAGCCCTTTTGGAAATGTCTCCTATTAAATACAACACGCTGTTGAAATAGAAAATGTAACATAAAGGAAGCTGTGCTGAAACAAGAGAAAACTTTTTGTTACAATACGAAGGAGGAAATCGTAAAGGCAAATGTACAGAAGTGGAAAAAAACTTAATCAAAAAGCCACATTCTGACAAAAAAAACAATTTGAAAGATGACAGATGTCACTCTGAGGAGTCAGAGGCTGGGAATAGCAAAAAACCTAAGGCTCCTCTTTTGGCAAGGCTGATATTCTTCAATACCCAAGAGCATCTGTAAAAGTTTTCTCAAGGAAAATGCTGACTTTTCTAAAAATGCAATCAATGGAGGAGGAATAGTGTATTCTCTGTGAACAATGGGTTAGGTTCTGTGCTCCTGACAAATCCAAGATCAAGCTGAATGACCAATTGCCCTGATACTGGCTTGGAACAGCTCCATCTTTTCAGCTCTGATTATATTGACATTTCCCTTTCCTCCTCTGCTCTTTCCTGATCTCTCTCTCCAGGGTATGTTTTCTTTGCCTGTTTCTAGTTACTTTCCCACTATTTTTTCTGTACTAAAGGAAGGCCCAAGCAGAAACATTATACACTTTTTGAGGCAGAGACTACCCCCATGCCAAATTCTTAATCCTGCTTTGCTTAGACAGCTGTGAAATTACATAGAAAAATACTAAGACTACAAACAAGATTAATGAGATGCTAGCGGGACCCCAGATTGTGGTGACAGAACTAGCACAGCTCCTTTTCAACCATCTGGAGGAACGGGTACCATTCAGGTCCAAGATGAGGTGAGGGAGAATCAGTGGTGCAGTTTGGTTTTCACTTTTCCCTGATTCTCAGGGAAGCATCAAGTGCAGTGGTCCCTCTCCCTCAGTAGAGTCCTTTGTGCAGTCCCACAGCACTAGGGAATAGGGTGGATCTTGATGTCCCCTCTTTTGGACATAAACTTGTAATTAGCTGGTCCACAGTTGAGCTACTTAAGTAGGAAACTCTTCTTCAGGATAGTGGCATTCTGTAGGGGATTCAAGTAATGGCAAGAAAAACACATAAAGAGGGATATTTACATGCAAGTTATGCCATCAGGAAACCATGCCTATAGCTTTTTTTATGTTTCTAAAGGATAAAGTGTTCAGCAAATACTTGCAGCACTCATTTTAATGAGTCTGTGCAATCAGAAGACCATATACTGTCCTCAGTAATAACACCAACTCAGGCACCACAAAGATAAAGTAAAAGGGGCTATTTGGAAAATGGAATTGATTAGCTGTCATTCCTTGACTATTTCTTTTCCATCACATATTTAAATTAGTAATTTTTACAGTAGTTTGCATGGTCAGGTGCAACAACAGAGCTTTTCCCCAGCTAAGGGTAAAGCCTTGCATTCAACAATTTATTCCCTCCCTGAGGGATACTTTTGCCATACCCTTAACAAGAAAATGGATCAAAGACTCACTGCTTGCCAATACAACTCACTTTATGTTTGCTCATTTCCCTAGAACCAAGACACTCAGAATAGAAATAAATGTCTGTTCTCACCACTTCCTGTCCTTCTCAAAGAGAAGTGCTTCAGGGATTTAATTTCTCATCTCTGGCATTCCCAATCTCTCTCTATGATGGAAGTGTCCTGCAACAGGAAATGGCCATGTCATGAAAGCGGCAATGTGTTTAAGGACCTCTTCCAGCTAAAAATAAGTACCAGAGCTATCTTCTAGGGTTTTTTTTTCTGTTGTTTTGTATTAAATTCCAAAATTTTGAACATAATATAGGGCTTAGAATAAACTCAACCTTATATGCCATTTAAATGCAACAAACTCCTTCTAACGGCCTGCTTTGGAAATGTATTTGAAACCCTATTAAGTACTTGCCATGTCACTCATGATGTGTCCATGTTTCAGAAAAAAATTGCTATGTGATGCATTTGCTGACTTGTTTCAGAGATTAATATTTGCATTATGAAAGCACTTGGGTGACTGTCAAGAATGAGGCCACACTAGGATCAGTCTGTGTATTCGTTGTCTTAGTTCTTTGGAAGGGAAATACCTCTGAGTTAACGGTTTACTGTCCCAGACCCTCACTGGGTTAATGGAAAACATTGTACGTCATTAGTGTTGCTACCAGTGAAGTTCAAATCCAAAATGCATAATTGTATGTTGAACCACTGTTAATCACCATAACATTCAACACCATGTATCTGGGATCAGATACTCATCCTGTACATGAAAAATATGGTCTAATTAGCAGCTTCTAATAGAGATGTAAGGTATGCCAACAAAGCGCATTTACCGTGTAAAATATTATGTAATTAGAAAACCCCTGAATGGCTTGGGAGTAAATGGCTTGAGAAGAAGACAGAACTAAGAAAGCCATAAATTCTGATTTTAGCATTGTCTAATTTTATTTGGACATGGTTGATACTTGACCTCTCTCCTCTATACATTAGTCAATACAACTGGAAAACCCATTGAAAGCAGGGCTCTTCAGAATGGTTTGTTCAACTCAAAGATAAAAATTTCTGGTTAAACACATCCAAGTATGACAATGTGAGAACAGTTTCTCCTTTCTGGTGTTTTCTTAGTAATCAGAACTAAATCTGGGGAAAAAAAAAAAAAAAGAATAAAAAATTCATGACACCAGTGCCTTAAAAAAAAAAAATCTATTAATAATTAGAGCTTTAATGAATGGTGGCTAAACATTTCAAATACAAACTTAGTGGAGCAGCACTAACAGTTTACTCCTCCTACCACTAGCAGGTCAAGGCTACAGAGAAGGAAAAGGTTAATTTTTGGAAGTCAGTGGGAGCAGAGGTTCTGATTGCGTGATTCTGCATGCCTGATACTCAGATTTTCACTACAAGTGCAACTGAGGAAGAAGACCAGTTTCTGAGTGTGTCCGTGACAGCGATGACAAGCAAAAGGAGCACTTAAGGGGGAAGGGAAAGTAAATTTGACAGGCAGAGTGGGAGGCTTTTGCCAGTTTCAACAGAACCTGCCACAGCCAATGAGCATCATCTGACCAACACAACAGAAACTTCTGCAGCAGCATCTCAGTTCAAGCCATTCATTACCAATACAGCTGCTGGGATTGGCATTGTAAACAACAGCATGTTGATCATGTCAGTTTTGACGGGATTTTACTGGAAGATTTCCTTTTAACTTTTGGTCCACTGCGGTTAAGCCCTGTGAATTTTTTATGACAATGTCTAAATCTGCCCTTCCCTGTGTTGGCAGGCCTCCCAGTGTGTCCTCCAAATCATCGCTTTATGTCCTGCTTGTATTCTTGCCTTTCTCTCATCTGCTCAGCTTTTATATTTGGAACTGCTTATTCAACTTCACACGTCAGATGTCCATTTATTTCATTCAACTTTTTCTTGCCGTTTGCTTTTGTCAAAAAACAATAAATCCAACAAAGATGTGAAGTCATTATCTAGCTTTTACTTCTAGTGCTTACTTGCAAAGTTTGCCTTGGTGTGATTTTGATAATCATGCATGTAGATGCAAGCTGCAAAAATCAAAATGGAAATAAATAAATAAATAAAAAGATTTGCTAAATTATAATGAACACATTTTGATTTACAAAATTAGGCAAGTGATCTGAATCTATATTACAGTTTCAGCCAATGTTAGACAAACTGCTTAAGGACTTGCTTCTAGGAATATACAAATTTTATTGCATGAATAGAGGATTTTCACCTTCTTGACTTTGTGAATAAGCCACTATAGACACAAGTAATTTTCAGTCTGAAGATAATCAAATGTGTGGTGGGATGAAATTTGCTTACCTCCTGGTATGCTATACCTGGCGATGCTAAATTCAGAATTCAGATGCATGTCTGCACAGTTCTTTTGCAGGTAAAAATGTTTCTTTCCTTGAATGCTAAAATAGTGCCATGGCATGAGGTAGAAAATTTGTGGTACAAAAGATCTCAAGAAAATAATTGACTTGGTGAATAATTTATTGAATTTGTTGAAAATATTGACCTAGATTTAATGTTTCCACATTCAGAACACGGAAAATGAGTTAGATTAGTATGTTGAGTTAGCCTAGAGTGAAACTAGACTGTTTCAGCATGATTAATTTACAAGTATGAGTTGTTACTCAAGAAAAGCCATTTAGCTATTAAACGCTCTGCTTGTGTAATGCTGACATTTTCTTCACATTAAGTTGATGACCTGTGGTCTGATCTTTCTAACCACTAATGAAGACAAGAGCTGTGGAAAAAAAGAAATCGGGAGCGATTAGCAGGCTTGAGGATAGGTAAGGATTGCAATTCTGGATCTTCTAACCTCACTTTTTCTTCGTCACCTTTGAACAGATCTGATACCAGGCCCCAGGAGCCTTGTATCTTGTCTTAACTGCTTCTGTATTCAAACTGTGAGGCCATTAGAGAGTCTGATGCACTGAGGTTTAAAGAACTTTAACTGAGTGCTAGCTTACTTCTCAGAAGAGTGGTTACTAGACCTCCTTACGTTTTTGACAAAAAAACACTATCCAAAACCAGAGAAATTTCAGAATGGAAGATTTTTTAAATGCCCAGCAAGGAAAGCAAGAGCTGGAGATGAGCAACAGGACTGCTTGGTGACTCATAAAGAATCTTAAATAAAAACAATACTACTATGAATGCATTTTTTCATTCATTGTGTCGACTGATGTAGTTTATTTTGCTAGAAACCCCTTCCTCCAGTAGACGTCAGATAGCCAAGCTGACACAATGCCTGGCTTTCCTAAGCAGCAGAACATATCAGACAAAGTACAAAGCTTTCAGACCAGAATAAAAAAGGAACCTGTAGGCATTTGCCTCTGTGGACTTACCCTTCCTCTCCAGAAAGCTTTTTGCCCTGCCGGATTTATATGAATTGGGCAGTTCTTGTGTGTGTACAGCAGTCATTGTGGCAGCCTTGCCCAGCCCAAGCGCTTGAGCATGACTGTCTGTAAAAATCTCCAGAGAAAGAAGCTACTTGCTGCGATCTGTCAGCTGGCTGAAGCTTTTAACAAATATTATTTTACAGAAATGTTCTCTGCAGGAAGAAGTTCACAAAGGGGTCACACTGAAGTGAAAGAAAAATTGTGTCAGCAAATGCTGGCTACAGGGGAAGGATTTTAAGGGGCAGGGGATTCAAAATGTTGGGGTAGTCATAAAGGGAAGTGTGGAAGTATAGGAGATGAAGGAAGAAGTTAAAAAGAGATAGATAGCACAAAAATAGTGGAGGAAGCAGTGAGGCCCTCCAGATGAAGAGGGGTGGGGGGCCAGGCTTGGATGCTTTTCAAAAAATGGCCTGCTTGGTGTTCAGGCTAGAATACAATTGTGTTTTCATCTGCCCTTTAAACTGCTACTTGCAACACATAAGACTGAAAGCTGACAAAGAGAACCAACTCTTTATGTGCTAGTAGCTTTGAAATCATAATGATTTAAAGAGACAGGAATGATGGTAGAAAGGGTTATGTGCTGTAACAGAATCATGGCAAAGAGAAAGTAAAAGATGTTTTCACCTTCTTTGCTTCATAAATAAGTGTCCAGGAATGGGAAGAATTTAGAAATCAGAAATTAGGATTTAGAAATTTCAGTGTCCCCTACTTTGCACAATAGTACCCCAAGCACTCGTCTAGAGCACCATTAACTCCTACAAAAGCAGGAGCAGTCAGGGAGGTGTTCAATTTGCATTGGTGGATGACCAGTCCTAGTTATCAGCTTATAGATGTTATTATTTCAGGGACAGCTGTCTGAGCTCCCTTCAGAGTCAGTGGAGAGAGCCCAAGGAGTAAGTCTCACCTTCAGAGTGAGCTGAGCCACTTAATAGACTCATTGGTTTTGTAGGAGGCTTGGTTTGTACAGGAGACTGGACACCTAATTTGCTTGTAGACGTAAATATCTTGATAATTTTCAGTGTAAAAAATGCATTATCAAGTTAGACTCAAGATATCTATTTCTTGGAGGATGTTGGAAGTTTATGGAACATCTGCAAAACTTATCAAAATCAGGAAAGCAAGGGTTAAGTTAGTCTCTCAGTTCCTTTAAACTCTGCCTTCTTTGTTCAGTGCTGCCATGCACCAGCAACCTGCATATTTTTTGTCTGTACTCTTCTGAATAGAAACTACCATCTATAGACAAATATAGTCTTCTCCACAGAATACCCTCTGCTGCATAACTACAGACCCCATTTCCCTCTTACTTGTGACACTCAAAGCTGTCACAAGTTGAACCTATTCATGAAGACAGTCTCCACTATCAGACTCTTTGCCTTTGTAACCAGCGAGACCTGCAAAACGAAGTGCTGAGAAGAAGTCTGCGGGTCCTTTCAATGTATAGGAATCTCTTGTCTTTGACTGCATGTAGGGCAGTCAGCCTGAGAGGATCCTCACAAACCAAAGCAAACGGCAAGCCCATACTGGTCGTTTCCGTAACTAGACCTCTGACAGTCAGCATCTTTTGTACCACAGAACTGCTGCTGGCGTATCAGCCAAGTTACAACACTTAAAAAATTTCAGGAATGGATGAGGAGCCTATTGCTGAGCACCAGCCACTGGGTCTCTTTTGGAAAGCACATATTTTTTAGTTCACAGGTGGCATGCAGTGAAAGAACTGACTTGAAAATTACAGCAGTTCTGCAATATTTTTCAAGTTGACACAAATCAAGGCACGACTACTTAAAATAACCAACTCCTTATTCCAGTACATGATCAGAGCTAGAAAATTATGTTGAAGCTGGGAAGATGAAAAGTTGTTTGGATATGCTGTGATCACAGTTTTCAACTATAAGCATGGGAGTGAACATTCCAAGAATGGAGCAGATGCTTCCAATTATCTGCAGTAAAGAGAAGGGACACTTGAAAACATATCTGGTGTTAGGTGGCTGTCACAGGACTCTTGGATAATGAAGAAGAGCATGAAAAGTGTAACAGAGTAATTTTACTTTCATAGCACATTAATTTTAAGACACTGCTCTACAAGTTGAAAAACTTGTGTATTCTGCCTATTGAAAGCGAAACAATCGAACTGGAAATCTTATTGTAGAGGGCTTTGTCCTATTTTAAGCCATGACAAACTTTACTCATTAAATATTATTTCCTTCGATGTTCTAAAATATTATTGAAATATAAATAGATTTACATGCTTAACTGCAGCTACTGCTTGCTCAAATAGTGCTTACGTATCGAACTGAAAATGGATTGCCGTAGAAAGGGACAGCTTGTAAAATATAGAATTATGCAACATAGAAGAGAAGACATGTACATGTAGCCCTTTTATTCACCCTTTTGTAATTCCTACATGCCACATTCTGGGCATGTTTGTGATTTGCTATATGCTTAGCAGGATGATATTCAGGAAGTTTGAATGGCCTGCTAACCATGCGTGTCACTTGTTACTTGATCTACATTAGTTCAGGCTGCCTGCAGTATCTGCTCATGGCATGGCTGGGTTTTTTTAGTCCTGAGCCTTGTGAAGAAGCCAAGAACCATAAATAATCTTTCTCTCCAGTGACCTAACTTGTCTTAAGTGTGTGCTCCAGCCAGAGCTTCGTACTTTAATACCACTCTGCTAGTTTGGCTATTGTGAGCTTTGTCCATGTGATACGCAGATCTGTGGGGTGCTAGCAGAAGACACGGTGGTAAATGCAGACACACAGGTTTTCATATAAGGGTGCCCCAGACGAGCCAGCACTGAGCTCAGGATCTGTCCAGATCTACCCATGTAGATAAGCACTTTGACTATATCAACAACATGTGCCAAATGAGCCAACAATGAAGCCACAGTTGTGAGTTTGTTCTCCATTTTCATCTGTTTAGTTCCAGCACTCTGCTTCTTTATTTGTCTAGGGAAACACAAAACGCACAAGCAGCTAGCTAGATGTGAAAGCAGAAAGCTGCATCTTATTTCCTGGGAGTAGCTCACCATTACCTGGCAATAATCACATTGCAGCTTATTTGTCTCTGTACTTATTTTGCTCTGTCTGGGGTACTTTGGAATGCATAGTGGTCAATAAAATACAAAGAAGACTTAGTAGAATTTTTGTGGTCTTGGCTTTGTATTTATTTAAAATGGATCCATCATGGCTGTATGGAAGGAAGTCATATTTCAACTTGCCTTTGCATAAATGTATGAGAAAAACATAGCAAAATTATTAGTAAAAATATTAACTTATTAATAATTGATAGCACTTTCATGATAAAACAAATATCACTTTTTAAAAAGGTCCCATTTCATTCAACTGCTTTTAGATGTGACTGCTAATTTAGATGCACTTAAATGCATACGCTAGAGCTTATAAAACTTCAGAGGCAACTTAAAATCCTGTAAGAAAATGCTCTTTTCTTAGCAGTTTGTGCAAAGCCTCAGATACTAGTAACTGAAATTAATTTGAAAATTATTGTTTTGTGACTGTATGCACTCAGTAGTATTACCTAAAATTCTATCCACAAACAGGAGTGTTGAAATTGATTTAAGGTAATATATTCTTCATTCTGCAAGCTTTTACTGATTACTCAGTTAGATAATTGTTCCTTTAAGTTCTCCAGATGATTTGACATTGTTCTTTCCTGGCTAATTTATGATAGCCCATAGAAAGAGATTTCTACATTGCAATTAGAGGTCTAATGTCATTCTTCCTCAAGGATCAAGTAAACACAAAAAAACTGCTCAGCAAATAAAATTAAAGGAAGCCTGAGCAGCTCTTTGGGAAGAGCGGTTTTGAGAGGAGACTTGCCAGACTGGTCAAGGATGCTTTAAACTAGATGTGTTGGGGAAGGGGGCATCATTCCATCCCAACACACCCAGTCACTTGCCAGCACCTACAATAAATGTTCAAAGCAATGTAGAGATATTCCAGCCCCTCCAGCCAATGAACCAGTTCATTTGGAGCTCCTCTCAGATGCCTCTATACAAATGCCCACAGCATGGGGAACAAACAAGAGGAATTAGAGATGTGTGTGTGCCTACGGGAGTATGATATAATAGGCATCACAGAAACATGGTAGGATGGCTCCTATGAGTGGTGTGTTGAAATGGAAAGTTACAGGCTCTTTAGGAAAGACAGGCCCAGCAGACAGGGAAGGGGAGTTGCTATTTATGATGGGGATAGGCTGGAGAGTATGGAACTCTGTCTGGGAACAGGTGAGCAGTCGACAGAGACTATGTGGGTCAGGGTTAAAGGGAGAACAGGGATGGGAGACATTGCTGCGTGGATCTGTTGCAGACAGCCTGATCAAGAGGGCTCTGTGGATGAAGCACTCTATACGGGGATAGGAACAGCCTCACTTTCTCAGGCCCTCATTCTCATGGGGGTCTTCAACCACCCTGAAATCTGTTGGAGGGATGGTACTGCCCAGCACAAGCACTCCAGGAGGCTCCTTGATTGTGTGGAAGACAACTTTCTTCTGCATGCAATAGAGGAGCCTACAAGGAGAGGTGCCATGCTTGACCTTGTACTCACCAACAAGGAAGGGCTGGTTGGAAATTGTGAGCTCCAGGGCAGCCTTGATTGCAGTGATCATGAGGTGGCAAGTTCGAGATCCTCAGGACAGTGAGAAGAGCGTGCAGCAAGCTCCCTGCCCTGGACTTCAAGAGAGCAGACTTTGGCCTCTTCAGGAACCTGCTCAGTACGGTTCCATGAGATATAGCCCTAGAGGGCAGGGGGGCCCAAGACTGTTGGTTGATATTCAAGGATCACCTACTACAAGCTCAGGACTGTTGCATCCCAACTAGAAGGAAGTGCATTAGGAGGGCCAGGAGACCTCCTTGGATGGATAAGGAGCTGCTGAGGAAACTTCGAGAGAAAAATGAGGCTTATAAAAGATGGAAGCAAGGACAGAACAGCCTGGGAGGAATACAGGGATGTTGTCCGGGAAGCTAGGGATCAGGTTAGGAAAGCTAAGGCCCACTTAGAATTAAACTTGGCTAGGGATGTTAAGGATAACAGGAAAGAATTCTATAGGTACATTGCAAATAAAAGACAGGCTAGGGACAACATGGGCCCTCTCCGGAAGCTATCAGGAGAACTGGCTACCCTGGATTTGGAGAAGGCTGAGGTTCTTAATGATTTCTTTGCCTTGGTCTTCATTGGCAAATGCTCTGACCATACCACCCAAGTCTTGGAAGACAGACACAGGGACTGTGAGAATGAAGACCATGAGCCCACTGCAAGAGAGGATCTGGTTTGAGACCATCTTGAGAACCTGATGAAAGTTCGTGGGACCTGATGAAATCCATCTCTGGGTCCCGAAGGATCTGGCAAATGAAGTTGCTAAGACACTGTCCATCGTATTTGAAAAATCATGGCAGTCAGGTGAAGCTCACAACAACTGGGAAAAGAGAAATATAACCCCCATTTTCAAGAAGGGGAAAATGGATGAGCTGGGGACATACAGAGCAGTCAGCCTCACCTCTGTGCCGGCAAAATCTTGGATCAGATTCTCCTGAAAGGCATGCTGAGGCACATGAAAAACAGCAAGGTGTTTGGTGACAGCCAGCATGGCTTCACTAAGGGGAAATCCTGCCTGACCAATTTGGTGGCCTTCTATGATGGGGCTAAGGAACTGATAGACAGGGGTAGAGCAGTTGATGTCATCTACCTGGACTTGTGCAAATTGTTTGACACTGTCTCCCAAGATATCCTTGCCTCTAAGTTGGAGGGACATCAATTTGATAGGTAGACTACTCAGTGGATAAAGAGTTGGCTGGATGTCCACATGCAAAGAGTTGTGCTCAGCGGCTCAGTGTCTAGCTGGAGGTCAGTAACTAGTGTATATGATGTACACATTAGCTTTTTCTTTTTTTCTCAAAAATTCAAGATCTGAAGAAGTTTAAAACAATAAAATATGGGAAAATGTAGACAAAAAATAAACGATAAGCAGTAATATTATTTTGACTTTAATTTGAATTAAAACTTCATTGTGTTGTAGTATAGTATCAACTGTACAAGGGGCACTTGGATTTGAATCCATAGGCCTTTAGTGGCATTTTAGACATACTGGAGAATTTGAGATACCTGCACATGGTTTACCAGATAATATGGGAGCTAATGAAGACTTCTGTCCTTCCAGATCAAGGTGATAGGGAGGATCATCTGGATCTCTTTATATTGTCAGCAGGTAAATCTCACCCTTTTTGTCTAGGATTACCCTTGAAAGGCAGCTACAAACAAAATTCTTCTGTATATCTCTTCAGGTCTGATTTCTACCATACACAGCCGCTAAATAGCTTTACTAATATAGATTAGTAAAACAGTGGAAACAGAAGAATCAAATTTTCACTTTTTAGAATTTGCAGGAGGTACATCATCTTCTGAAATTCTGCATAGGAATACTGCATGGTTAATATTCTTTAACGTCAATTCTGCATGGTGGATAGAGATACTAAGTAAGTGATTTGCTATGTAAGTAAAGGTAATTTTAATCTCAGTGGGCATCATTCACAACTAGTGACATGTGACAGACAAAGCAAAAGGTCTAGGAAGGATACAGATGGGACTCCTCAACCAAAATGCCATTTATGTGAAAACTGTAACCTTCTTGTTCTTTCAGGTAGGGGCTAAAATAAATGAGGAAACAGTAACATTAGTGTTGTCATATACATTTGGCATACAGGCAAAGGGAGTTCTCTGCTATCATGTATGTGCTTTTCTTAAATTGACATCATGAGTATGCCCCTGGTAAAAAGATATGGGAAAGAGCACCTTACTGTATGTTTGCATATTTTGAAGAACGTTAGCATTTCAAAGGCTATTTCAATATACTGCAGGTATTTCGTTGTAGTTTGTTAATATATTTGCTCAAATATGTATCAACCATTTGTTAAGAGACAAATTATTCTCTTATGAAGTTAGCCATAATGAAGATATCATAAAACTATATCCAAGAAGTAAATATTTGAATTTAGATAGGATTATCAAAATTAAGAAATAAAAGCGAATTAAAGATTAAAAATTGATCAGATTTCCTCTGACTGAAGTGCAAGTTGGATGGAGTGCAAGTTAACAGGCAATCAATTTTGAATCATTGAATGATACCTCATTGCTCTATTTAGTCACTCAAGCAAAGAAAGTGTTGAGATCCGTTTTCCCACTTTCTGATTGACTACTGACTACTGTCAACTTTCAGAATCAGATGCTCACTTTCATAGAATCATAGAATAGTTAGGGCTGGAAAGGACCTTAAGATCATCTAGTTCCAACCCCCCTGCCATGGGCAGGG
>JANRGW010026707.1:0-20784 GCA_024733675.1 Psilopsiagon aymara | reverse complement strand
TGTGGCTGCCCCATCCCTGCAGTGCTCAAGGCCAGGTTGGACACAGGGGCTTGGAGCACCCTGCTCTGTGGAAGGTGCCCCTGCCTGTGGCAGGGTTTAGAACTGGATGAGCTTTAAGGCCCCTTCCAACCCAAACCAGGCTGGGATTCTATGACATTTGCTCACAGTATATGGATAATGCAGCTGTGTTGCACATGCATGCGATCCATCCCTTACCCTTTTCCAGATCCTGGATGTAGATACATTTTTCTAAACATGAAAGGCTTCCAATAAAGATGTCTTTAAATGATCAGAAGAGATGAAGGCTTCCTGCAAGCAGATCTGTAGGCAAAATGCTTCTTTCTAGTATTATGTGTAATCAAAAATAACTCTACTTATAATAAATGTTCAGCAGAACATCTGCTACACAACTGAGTTTTAAATGCTCTTAATATCAGAAGGAATCACTTCTGGAGTATGATCCTGATGCCGTGTCAGTAATGTGCTCACAATTAGAGATATTCAAAATATTGGTAGGCCACAGTAAACGCAGTGCAGCTGAGGAGCCCAGCCAGCTCGGATTTTGGTGTGGTTTTATTCAGGAGTTCATGCTTCATTGCAAAAGAGTCAAAGATCTGCAAGGTAGAGGAATAGCTCAGCATGTTGTCCTGCTGGAGCAGCTGAGCATAGCAGTGATGCTGATATAAATTATTGTGGGCTAACTTTTAATAATGATGTAGGAAAAAGGAGAAATATAAAATGAGAACCTAGAAACCCTTCAATTCTCAGTGATCACAACATTTCAGCAGAGGAATTTGGCCAGGTATAGCCATGAGGATGCTCAGGGGCTGGAGCACCTCCTGTATGAAGACAGGCTGAGAACTCTGGGGCTCTTCAGCCTGGAGAAGAGAAGGCTGCGTGGAGACCTCAGAGCAGTTCCCGTGTCTGAAGGGGGCTACAAGGATGCTGGAGAGGGACTCTTCATCAGGGTCTGTAGTGATAGGACAAGGGGTGATGGGTTCAAACTGCAACAGGGGAGATTTAGGTTAGATATGAGGAAGAAGTTCTTTATTGTGAGGGTGCTGAGGCGCTGGCACAGGTTGTCCAGAGAAGCTGTGGGTGCCCCATCCCAGGGGCCAGGTTGGACACAGGGGCTTGGAGCCATCCTGCTCTAGTGGAACTTGTGCCGAGTCTGCATGGCTGAGGGTTGAAACTGGATGATCTTCAAGTCCTTTCCAACTCAAATGATTCCATTATAATATACCAGCACTGAATCTATTCTCCTCTAAAACCAACTTTGTTCAGGGTTCACAGGCTTTGAAAATAATCACATAGCTGATGTGAAAAGGTCAAACAGGGGATCTCAAAACACAGCCCAGCATTGTATTTCTCTCTAGCTAATTTGTTGGGTGCAAAGACAAACCCAGTCAAATGGCTAGGGCTGAAACACTCATCTTGGGGAGCAATTTCCCATCTGTCTGCTTTACTTATCATTTATTCCAATATGGTTTTGTTTCCTGGTTTAAGCACTTGGATTTTCATTATTCATCATGGTCTCGTCTTCATTTCCCAACTGAAGATGTCTTCTCTGTTGCAGGCCTCGCTCAACAAGCTGATGGAGACCCTTGGCCAAGCAGAACCTTATTTTGTCAAGTGCATTCGATCCAATGCTGAAAAGGTAAATCCCATCCCGGGAGACCAGTGCTGCTAAAAATCCTCTTGGAAATGTAATTTTTTTCAGGGAGTTAAAAAGAAAAGGAGGCCCAAAACTGAGTTGGACTTAGAAGCTAATTGTGTATGATCAGTGGGAAGGGTGAATTTCATCACTTGGGTGTTGCTCCTGATGAACTGCACTGGCTCTTCTTGTAATTGTAGAAACACACATATGAAAAACATGAGGGTTGAGTTTTAAATTGAGTTAAATAAATGAATTTGAGTGCTTTGAAGCTCCTGCCATGTGTAATAGAGATTGGCAGGGCCATGAATTCACTTGTTCTGTTACTGAGCTTTAAAGCTTCTTTAAAATTAAGTTTCTGTAGGTAAAAGCAGATACTTTTAGAATAAGCTAATTATTCAAAACTAACTTTCATAGCATTATTCAAACTAACTCAGTGATGCATCACATTTCTTGAATTGGATTTCAAGCATGTTTCGTGGGCTGAGGACTCTCAATTCAAAATAAAGGTTGCATTAGTGATGCTCTCTTACAGTTTTATCCTTTGGAGTTTTATTCACACATTTAAAGGTAAAGCTTTAGGCCTAGGAGATTTAGTTGCTCACAATCTTTAGCTGTGCCCTAGAGGGCTCTTATTCAGTTTAGGGGCTCCAGAAACCTTCTTTATAGCTATATATATCTGTTTGAAAGTCTCCATCTGATGGCTGCTTGGACACAAACAGGATTCAACCATGGTGGGATTAGCACAGTTCTGGGGACCTGCGTTCCCTCCCCTCACATCATTGCCAATGTGTGTGTTGCGCAGATGTGGCGCATCTGCTGAATCCCTTTACCCATCCACACACTTAAAAACTTCAGTTCAAGGGAATATTTGCTCATGGTTGGCCTGGTTTTCCCCTTCCAGCTGCCCTTGAGGTTCAACGACAGCCTGGTGCTGAGGCAGCTGCGGTACACGGGGATGCTGGAGACGGTTCGCATTCGGCAGTCGGGATATGGCTGCAAATACTCCTTTCAGGTTGAGTAAAACATTTCCCTCTTTCTCCACCGTTATCAGAGTTGTCTGGATGTTGGTAGCTCATCTGTTTATCAAAGTAAATGTAATGAGCTGATATCAGACATGGAGCAGTCCTCTGCTGCACTGCTGATTTCTAGCTGGTCCTAGACCTAAGTGGGCTGCAAGTCCCCCTGCAGATAGCAACATCATGGGTTTTGAACAAAACCAGGTGTTTTGTAATGTGGCCTTCTTTTTTTGCAAAGAAAAAGGGATCTAATTTACAGTGCTCTTCTGTGTGTGTTTTGGATTCACCTGGGAATGGTGTTTAGCCTGTCACTTCAGTGGTGGCTGCATCCCAGCAGGCAGGTGATTGGCATCCTCCAAACGGCTCAGGAGTTATTCAGCTTTTCCTGTTTTCTTTTCCCTGTGTTTGCCAGGTTTTGCACATATGTCCGTCCTTTCATGGGTTTCTCAGGCCGATTTGTTCCCTGCTGGCAGCCGCTTAGGGGCAGATGTCGTGTCCTGCACAGCAGCTCTTCAGAAAAGGAAAACTGATGGGTTTTTTTGCTGTGAGCATAGATTCCAACCTTATCTGGGAGAATCTCTCCTCTCATACCTCCTGCACTCTTTGAGTCCTCACAGCAATAATTGATGGAGCATCTCAGACATGCTTTGCAGATGCTGATACCCCCCTTCCTTAGCAGCCCTTGCTGAGGCTTGTAGCCTTTTTGCTTGAGATGACCCTGTGGGTTCTGCAGAACCTCTCCTCCCACACTTTGAACATTTCTGGGTCCATGCTCTGATGTGTTTTCTGTCAAACCACAAATGCTGGATGAAACTTGGTGTTCCTCAGTCTGTAAAATGCTGCCTGCCCCTCTGCTCACTCAGTAAATCCTGTTTCGTGCGGCCAGTGGAGCAAATCCATTATTTATGGAAGGAAGAGACACAGCAGGACCCATCTGACCAAATCTTGGGGTTTTTTTCTTTCTTCTTAGGATTTTGTGAACCATTTCCATGTCCTTCTGCCTCAAGGAATCAGCCCATCTAAACACAATATCCATGATTTCTTCCGGAAAATAAAACTGGATCCAGACAATTACCAAGTTGGAAGAACAATGGTAAATGCTTATCCTCAACTCAGACTTACATTTAAGATACAGATATAACATTTGCCTGCATTTCTGTAATTATGAATTAACATCTTTATATATGTTTTAAATCAATGAAACTATTTGCCAGAAGCCAACATCTTAAATGAAGCTTGTAATATTATTAACACAAAGCTAGCGAGGACCATCATTATTTTGTATTAACCAGGTTGCAGGTCTGGTTGTAATGAGGTAGCCTTCAGAGACCTATGTCTGTGTGCAGACACCGCTCGACACGATAGCTGGCAGTTTGTCTCCCCTGAAGGGAAAGCAGAGGCTCTGTAGTTCAGCCCTTGGAGAGTCCCTGGGTGCACATGAAACTGCAGAAGCCTGTTAGAGATGGCTTGACTAAATTCAGCTGCTGAACTTTCTTCTGGGTATCCAGGGCACAGACCTCAGGAGGATCAAACCATCTGTCTTGTGGCCTCATGCTTGTGTTTTTTGGGGGGTTTGGCCAGGTTTTCGTGAAGGAGCGCGAGCGACAGCTTCTGCAGGACCTGCTGCATCAGGAGGTGCTGCGCCGGATCACGCTGCTGCAGCGCTGGTTCCGCAGCATGCTCTGCAGGAGGCAGTTCCTGAGCTTAAGGCAAGCTGCAGTCATCATACAGGTATGTGATGGTGCCTGGGTTTGTTGGTAGTTACAATCCACACATCCTACAGATAGCTGGTGGGTAAAATCAGGTCCTCTCTCTAAGGAAGGAGCTTACAATCAGGATTCAACTCATAACATCATAATAAGTTGTGAATGGGGGAGAAAGAGCTGGAAAGGTTGAGGGAAGGCAGATGCTCTCCCACCTGCACACAACACCCATTACAAAGAACTGCCTGCTGTGTTTGCAGAGGTTTTGGCGCAGTTACCAGAGCCGAAAGCAAGGGGAACCGTCCCCAGACCCTCTTGTCCTCAGCAAAGCCGCCGTTGTTCTCCAGGCCCACTGGCGTGGCTTCACAGAGAGGCGCAGGTTCCTGCAGATGCAGTTTGCAGCCCACCTCATCCAGAGCTGCTGGCGGGAGCACACCAAGAGGCGGCACGATGCAGCCACCAGCATCCAGGCAGCCTGGCGAGGGCACCACGCAAAGCAGCTGTACTCAGCCTGCAGGAGCAAAGTCGTCTGCTTGCAGGCAGCCTGCAGAGGATATCTAGCAAGACAAAGGTAACACTGATGGGTAAAATGAGAAAGTTTTCTTGTGATGCTCACTGGGGAGGGAGGTGGTTGATCTGAAATCAAGCACTGCTTGGACTTAAAGGGGAGGGTAGCCTTTTCCGAGATCCCTGACACTGGGCTGATCTGGCCTGATCCTTCCTTTACCCACGCTTTGTAGAATCACAGAGTCATAGAATGGTTTGGGTTGGAAAGGACCTTTAGATCGTCCAGTTTCAACCACCTGCCAAAGGCAGGGACACCTCACACTACACCGTCTCCCAAGGCTCTGGCCAACCTGGCCTTGAACACTGCCAGGGATGGGGCAGCCACAGCTTCTCTGGGCACCCTGTGCCAGCTCCTCAGCACCCTCACAGGGAAGAACTTGTACCTTATATCCAAGGTGAACTCCCCCTGTTTCAGTTTGAACCCATCACCCCTTGTCCTACTGCTACAGTCCCTGATGAAGTGTCACGTTCTAACAAAGGAGTTTATTTAGCTGCACATCCTACTCTCAGAATAAGCAGAGCTTATTTCAGGTTGGAGCACGTAGGCAGTGGAAAGCCGAGGCCATAAATACTCCCAAGTTGGTTTTTTTCTCCCTTGGCAGCAGCACCACTTTAAGTAGCCTATTTTTAACTCAGATCGCCTCACCGACCTGGTTGCTGTGCTCTCTCACGGGGACAGGAGATACTGGAGGCAGCTGCTGCGAAGGGGAGAGCATTTCCAGCCATGCCTTGGCTGTCTGGCCACAGGGCAGGCCTTGGTTGGTTCTCCAGAGACACTGCCTGCAAGGTGTGGAGCACCTTGTCATAGGGTGGGAGATTTAAGTGCTGGGTGCAAGTGTCTGCTAGCTGTAGCAGAGGCAGCCCAGGCAGGATGGTGAAGCTGGAGAAGCCAAGGGGATGCAATGGATTAAGCTTTTCTGCCTCTGTCAGCACACAAACAAGCTAGACCAGGGATGGAGGCTGGAGCTGCTGCTGTCAGCACGAGAGGACCTTTCAGGTGTGTTGGGGCAGTCCTTGAGTAGGAGAGATGCCATAAGAGGAGAAGGTTGAAAACTGAACTTGCACTCTCTTAGGCTTGCACAAGATGTGCAAGGATTATTGCTTGAGATCCTGATGGTGGTGAGGTGATGGTGCCTTGAAGGGACATGAGTGGACACAGTTCAGTGCATCCAAAATTATGCTGGCGTTCTGCTTTCTTGCAGGTTTAGAGCTTTGAAAGAGCAGCGATTGAAAGAGATGCAGCTGGAGAATGGTCTGTCCGTTAGAGAAGAGGATGGACTAGAGGCAGATGATGCTTTGGAAATCAAGGGCTCTGACCCATCTAAGTGGGAGGATGGCTCATTTGAAGAGAGAGTGAGAGCTATAGAGGAACGTAAATCGCTGATGGAAAATAATCGAGTGAATCACATGGACCCACTGGATACTTCTGGGAATTTATTGTACAAACGGCACGAGAGAGCCAGTAGCCAGAGTGGGATGGACACGGAGGAGGAGGTCATCGTGAGAGAGAGACCCAAGTCCCTGGAGGATCTCAACCAGAAAAAAGTGGTTCGTGCAAAAAGAGAAAGCCGGAGGATGCGTGAACTGGAACAGGCAAAATTCAGCTTGGAGCTGCTCAAGGTCCGCTCCACTGGTGGGCTGTCACCTTCCGAGGAGCGGCGGTGGTCCACCGAGCTGGTGTCAGAGGCACTTCATTCCCCTCAGGGAACCCCGGAGAGTGAAAGCTCTCAAGGGAGCTTTGAGATGTTAAGCTGTGAAGATACCCCAAGTACTAAACTTGTTTCCTTAGTTTTAGATGAGCAGGATGTGCAGTCATTGTCCATTGACTCTTTGCCTGGCAGTCCCCAAGCTCATGTGCAGGCAGATGTAAACAGCAATTTACCCGGTTGCAGAAGGATACCTGCAGACTTGGAGCTACCTGATAACCTCACCATGAAGGAGCACATAATCTGTGACCCCCAGAACGTTACAAACAAGGCACATCCAAGAGAAACCTTCCTTTCGGGCAACCTACCTACTTTCTATGTTCCACCTCAAGACAGCGTTAAGGTGAAGCTGATGGAGAATAACCTGAAAAACAAAGCAGTGGAAAGAGAGGAGAAGACAATTACATTTTCTCAGGTCAGGAAGGACTCTGAGCCAGAGCAGGGCAGAGCCTTGGGAAGGAGTGAAGAGAAGTTCTCTACCAAGAGAGAGGAATGTGGGACAGCGACTGCCGCACAGGCCCGCTCTCCAGACTCTGTCATCAAGAGACTGGAAAAGCTCAACGTAGAGAAAGAGGAAAGGCAAAAGCAGCTTCAGCTGCAAAATGAGAGGGAGATGATGGAGCAGATCCGTCAGCAGAAGGAAATTCTGGAGAGACAACGCAAAGCCTTTGAGCAGCAAGGGAGAATGGAGGCATTGCAAAGGGCAGAGCAGAACAGGATGAAGGACTCCTCCCTCAAACCAACCAAAAAACCAGAGGGCCGGCCTCAGTCAGTCCTTATCCTGCATCCCCAAAGCAGGGGGGAGCATGGCCCCACAACTGGTGTGGCTCCAACCTCATCAGTGGACATCAAAGGTCTCACAGTTGGGACCAGGGAAAGCTCTCCAGCTCACAGTGCCCCCAGAGACAGACCTGTCAGCATGTTCATGGAGCGAAAAGAAGGTCAATTGGGATCAGCACTGGAAGCCCGATGCCATTCCAGACCAGCTCTGGACCCGAGGGACCTCCCGGGCAGCCACTTCTCGAGGACGGAGCGTCTCCGGCAGCCCCGAATTCCCAACCAGGCCACCGAGGAGGCGAGGGCAAGCGCTATGTTCTTCACCCCAAAAGACAATCCCTTTGGCCTCCAGTGAGTAAAAGATGGTGTGCTTTCTCTGTAGCCTTTCTCCATAGGCTTTTTATTCTGGTAGAGGCTGTTTTATGCAAGTAGTCCAAATAGAGTGTACAAAACCCCCAGTGACATGAAAATGGGTTTCTGGATCTTCTAGCCATGAGAGGAAAAGGAAAAAGAACTCTTATGTGATGAGTATAATGTAAGCCAGGGGAGACAATCATGGTCTTCAGCAGGTGAGGAGTGGTAACAGCGAGAGGGTTGACTCTGCTTTCATTTCTCCTAGATGAACAGTGATAGGAGTTTATTTCTGAAGGTAAAAGGGGAAGAAAATAATTCGTAGGTGTTTTAGGTGGTCAGAGTAGAAATGGCCGGATAAGGCACAATATCTCTGGACTTTTCTTGTTTCCTGTATAATTAACACAGCCAGCAGAGCCATTTGGACAATCCTACCATGGCAGAGTGAAAAACAGCAAACCTCCAGAGAGATCTGGGGTATGAATTTTTCACGTATATAATTACACATGTAATGGGCTTAACAGTCGTTCAGCTCCATTGCACTGCTCAGATGGTGGGCTGTTCCAGCACAGGGGCCACAGGCACAGCAAAATCTTGGGACGGTGTTTGCTCCCACTCTGTCATGTGGCTTAAGCTGCCTTGTCTAATTTTGGAGAGTTTTTTGCCATATAGCTCAAAAAGGACATAAACTCCCCCCAGAAGCTTGCTGCAGCTTTTCCAGGGCAAAAGCTCCCAGTCAGTGTTTGCCATTGATAACTCAGGGTACCTCCAAGTGAAGAAGTCTGTGGTTTATGGGCTGTTGTGATGGGAGGAGATTCCCATTTATTTTGTGCAGCTTCTTTAACTAACAGTCTAGACACACAGAATCATAGAATACTTTGGGCAGGAAGGGACCTTCAAAGCTCATCTAGTTCAACCTCCCTGCAATGAGCAGGGGCATCTTCAACTAGAGCAGGATGCTCAAAGCCCCATCCAACTTGGCTCATCATTTTATCTATCATACGTGTCTATCATTTTATTCAGATGTGACAGTAGAAAGAGTGAGCTGAGCAAAAAACACCTTAGGTGGGTATGTTTTTTAATGCTATGAAGACACAAAGTGAGGATGCTCTCCTTCTGAACCAGATCAAATGGAAACCTGCAGGAGGCCCTGGAGAACTGTTTTGGAAGTGGGTGTTTGAGAATAGTCTTTGCCCCCCCAAAAAATCCATTTATTTTCCTGGTTCATGCACAGAACAAGCAAAAGGGTTAAGTGTATATATATATATATATATAAAACACTCCTAGAGTTTACTTTTTATTCTGCAACAGAACAATCACATTTGAGAATCCAAATGTGAAAAGGTACTATCCATAACCACCGTGATGGGTAGAGTTTGCAGGCCGAGCTTCATGTCTTCTCATCCTTTGGTATTAAATCTTGAAGAATTCAAAGTGATTCCAGAATCCCATGACCTCAAACTTGCAATTTGGTCTTGGTTGCTTGGGCAGTGCACTCTTGTGAGCTGGGCTGGGATGGTGGGAAGGTTTTTAGCAGAAGATGAAACATCTCTGTTGTGTTGTTTCAGCAGAGAAGCAAATCATCAATGCCTTTCCAAGGGTGAACTATCCAGGAAGCCGTTTAAGATGCCGGGGTCTGGCAAAGGAGAGGTAAGTTGTAGCTTGTTTGTTTTCTCTTTTAATTGAAGAAAGGGGGAGAAAAAAACTTATTCTGCCAGTTTTCCCTCAAAAGCTTTGAAGAAGTGGGCTATAAAGTACAAGGGTTGCTAGACATAGCGAAGGTGTATATCACAGTATAGCAACCTTCACACCTCTGAAAAATAAAAAGCCCTCATGACATTAGTTCATAGCAGCTCTGGATGAAAAGGATCTCATGGTCCTGATGGCAAACACTGTCCAACAGAGTCTTGTCTTGGTTTGGTTTAACATATGTTTGAGTAACATCCATGATCGTCCATTTTCACCGTGCTGTCTTGGTTCTTGTTTTCCCTTGTCCTTTTTTGCGCTAGATATGATAACATTGTGTCCCCTCTGTGGGCCTCAGTGTCACTTAGAGATGTCTCTAGGGCTACACTATGATGCCAAGCGTCACTAGAATCTCCTTTTTGTTTTAAAACCCTTTTTTTGTTGTTTTTTTTATCCTTTGGTCAAGCAGGTTCCCAGACCGACCCATAAAAAGAAAGCCCGCATGGCGCGGACGCGCTCCGATTTCTTGACTAGAGGTACTTTTGCTGATGGGGAGGGGGATACGGAGGAAGATGATTGCGGTGGCAATTTTGAGTTCCTTCTCTCCTCTGAGCAACCTCCTCATGCCGAGGCGGTGCCTGCAGCCCGCCTGGGCCAGGCCTGTTACAGTGACTCCGAAATGGTAATTTTTATCAACATGGTGTGGGAAATGGAACAAGAGAGCGAGTGGAGCTTTGGGAGCCTTTCTTTGCTAACCTTAACTGCACTGATCCCTCCACTGCTTCTTTTCCCACTCCCAAGGATGCTGTAGATGGGTAAACTGGGCAAACGCAGCTGACAAGGACGTGACACAGGGAAATCATTTGTATTTCTTGGTCATGGCGGTGTTTTCTGGCTGTATTTGGTATCAGCTATGATTGCTCACCTCTCCTGGAGCATTGCAACTTGTTTTGCACAGCTACCTTTTTCTTTATTGGCTTTTTTAACCTCAATAGCAAAGTCCCCCCAGGTCCTTTGTCTTTAGCCACAGTATCCTATGATTATTCAGTCCTCAATTCTTGGAGTAATTCTGGCAGGTGACATCTTAGAAAAGGCAACCCCATGTAAACTGGGCAATAAAAATGTAGTGGGAATGGAACAGTGAGGTTTTTAAAACCAGATTAGACCCACCTTCCTGGCTTTTTCAAGCTCAGTAGCTAGTGTCCCTTGGCAGCTCCATGCTACATGAGCCTGCACTGCAGAGCATTTGCATCTCAGGCTTAATCTCCTGCCCAGATAAGCTGCTTTTGGAAAATCACAAACTGACAGGTTTCAGGAGTGAGGAGGCCAACAGCTTCCAACCCACTCCTGGCTTTTCCCCTTGTGCTTGAGATGTTCCTGTGGAAGTGTGGATAAACACCAGGAGTCATCTCCTGCCTTAAGAGCCCAGATGAAGCGTTGAGTAGAGCTGCCTTACTCCTCCACTCCAGCTCCAGGGCAGGATGTGGAGCTGAGTATGAAACCAAAGAAAAGCCGGAAAACCAAAGTCCCTGATGTATTTGGTGCTACAGCGTTGCTGTGGGTCTGGCAAACAGCTCGTGTAATCCTGAAATCTGCTTTTCCAAGAAAGGCCGGTAGCTAAGGAGGGCTTTTTGTGACTTTTCTGTTAGCAGTTTTTATTATAAAGGGCCATTTCTTCCCAGGAGAATTTTGTCACTGGAAGAGGGCAGATATTTACATATTCTGTGAATTTTTAAAGTTGCTTTTGACAAATTTCTAAGGATTTTGAGCCAGGAATACTCAAAACCTGAACTGAACAACACAGTTCTGTGAACTGAGATTGCTTGGCTGCATCTTTGCACTTCTCCCTGCTTGTAGATCAGGAAAGGGAGAATTCTGTGTTGTGAAAAGCCTAGTCAAAGCCCTGGGAAGGGACTGCATTGTACCTGGAATGCTGTGCTGCGTTCCTGGAGGCTGCCCTCTTACAAAGCTTTAGGGCTTTTTTAGCTGTAGAAACCTTTCCCACCGGGATGTGAAAGGTGCTGGGATGGTGCTTGGTAAGCTCCATCCTTAGGGTGGACGTGGATCATTGGAAATGCTCCTTGGGACTCTGCTCACCTGGTTTAACAGCTCCCTTGCATGCAAGTAGTAGTAGTAGCTGTCTCTCATCTCTCCTGTGTCCTTCTTCTTCCCTGCTCTCCATCAGTAGCTCTAACTGGTGTTCAGCACTTTCACCCCTCATGTAGTTGAGTTCTGCTTTCTAGCAAATGCTACCCATGAAGTCATGTGCTCACTGATACCCTATGTCTGTATGTCCTGACAACATGTGCAGTGTTTCCATCTGTATTCTGTATTGCAGGTTTGGGACCAGCCCTTTGGCTTGTGGCTTTTCTGGGTCAGGATTGCCACAAGTAGCAAAATATAGGGACTGCTTGTCTATATTTATTAGCAGAGGGTGGTTGAGTGTTGCTTCAGAGCAGTCTATGACAGAGCAATGCTGGTGCAGGTTGATTGGGGTACAAAATTAAGTAGGTTGATATCTCTGTAGACACATTTGTTGTGTCTTGTGATGTTCCCATGAAGACGAGTCAGGAAGCCACCATGCATAGGCTGTTTTCCATGCTATTCAGTAGCTTATTCATACAGCTTCTGCCCCCCAGCTATGACTTTCCAATAAAAGGCTCTCTTAATGCTCTGCGCAGTTGCTAAGGGCTGCTGGCCGGATGAAAGAGAGGTCTCGTGCAACCTTGTGAAGGAGCATGTGATGGCTCACCAGCTGCACTGGGTGAGAACCTGCCTGGTTAGCCCATTAGTTTCTTGACCATCAGGTTACTGATTGCATATCACCAGCTGGTAAATAGAGGTCCACCAAAACCTGATGCTTCTGACCTAAGTCTGAGGTATCCCAGAGCAGCAAAGACAAAGTTCATCTTCAGCCAGAGCTGAAACCCAAGGTGCACCAGCATATTAAGATCCCTGCTGAAAGTACACTTTACTCCAAGGTGCCTTTAAGGATAAAGGGCTTCCTGACAAAAGCAAGCCTTCAAAGGTTGGTTGAGGTTTTTGGCGAGTGAATAGCTGAGGATTCGTCTACCTTGCTGTGAGACAGGTCCAGGTAGAAGGAATAGCTCCTGCTGAGGTCACCCTTCAGTTTTGCACCTAAGTCTGGAGAGCTTTCCTGCAGTGGATAAATGGAAGGCCTTGGTTTGAGAAACCACACCAGAAATAGCTGCTGAATACAGCTCCTTTGGCAGAGACTCTTCAACAGAAGGACCTGGATAATGATGCAGTCATTTTGCTCCATACAAAGCCATAAATTGACAAAATTTCATTCAAGTACTGTCACCAATCTGACCCCAGGTGTGCCTGAAGAGCCAGCACTGAAAAAGATCTCTTTTCCTGAGATAGTCAGAGGGCCATCACACTTTAGGAAGTTCTTCAAAGCAGCACATAGCACTGCTGCCTGCTAGGACAAGTCACTTGTTCATAGTTCTTTCGTGCTAGCATGGGTGGGTGAAACAGAGGTTGCTCTTTGGTCTCTTCTTCATCCAGGGGACAACTCCAGACCCCCAGCTATTGTGATTTACCCACATGTGATGCCTTTTGGTGTTCCCTGTCCAGAGATTTTCTGGTGCAGAGGCTCATCTTGACATCTTCTTAGATGTTTTCACACCCATATGAGGACCTTCCCCTTCAGAGCTTCTTGAAGGAGTCCCTCAAACAGCAGGGTCTCACCTCAAAAATGCCTTTAGTGCTTACTTGCACAAGCTGGACAACTTGCTGTACTAGCAGAAGAAATGCTGAACAACAGTAGGTCAAGAATTGGGGCAGGGCAGAGCAGAGAGAGGTGACGATAGTAACGGTAGAACATCCTCCATCCAGTTTTGTCTGAAAAGTGCATTACAGATGCTTTTGGCTCAAAGTCTTCTGTGTGGGCCAGTGGTTTCACTTGCACTACTCCACAATCTGTACTCTAAATCTGCTCGTGCAGTAGATGTGATAGACATTTAAAGAATAAGGTGTACGTGGTGACCTGTAGAGCAAGCTCTGCCTTGCTCTGGTGATTTCTTTAGCCTGCTGGCCGCTGTCAGCACATGCCAATGTGCTTTGAAATACCAAAAAAGGGAGTAAATTTCCCCACAAAATATTTTTTTAAACCCCCAAACAAACAAACAAAAAAAAAGCCCAACTGAAATTGAAAGGTTGAAATTACTCAAGAACAAAACTTTATCATTGGGGGGCAAATATTTATACAGGTCATTTTGAAAAGCAAGTAGTAAGTTTGGGCTGGATGATAATAACTTTTACAGTTTTAAGGGCTGTTTTCCAGTATCCATCCACAATTTATGTGTGATCATCACCTGGACATAAAATCTGAAGAAGAAGCCCTTGGGTGGTTTGGCAGTTCCTTCCTTTCCCTCTTGCAAGTCAGCCGTATGTGCTGCCATCTCCTGGCTGGTAGCGAGGTTAGTCCAGGGGTGGAAAATGAAGCGTTGGAGAGTAAATATGGGAAACGTGAGTCCCCTGCAGCCCGTATTTTATATCATTTTATTTACAGTATTTTAATAGAAGAAAAAGAAATGCTTAAACCTACATTGCATTCAGTTGAGACATTCAGCTACAGGAGATATTTGACTGTCATCTCCTGAATCCTTTCATACAACCTGATTTCCTCATGCTGAAAGTCTCTCCTCCTGAAGGGCAACTCTGAAATCACAGCTGCAATGGGGAAAAAAAGAGCAAAACATGACTATGTTTTTTAAATACATCAAAACTATTTCTGGGCTGTTTCTGGAATCCTGATAGGTGAAATTATTGCAAATTCATTTCACTGTTCAAAATGATCCCAGGGGATTTACACGTTGGCCAAGGCTGATGTCCTTTATTTGAACTGCAAAATCTCTTCTTTCTAGAGCGTTCATTTTGACCTTTCTTTAGCATAAAGACTTTGATGGTCTTTCGTGTAAAGTCCTTGTCAAGAGTTGGAAGAGGAAGCTCTGCTGGGGCAGGTCCATGTGGTTGAAGGTTCCTTTGGTGCTGGGAACACCACAAATCACTTTTTTGTGGCTAACATAGCTCTTCTGGGATGGAGAGCTGGGCTGCTCAGACCACGATGGTGGAGTGGCTGTGCAGGCTGAGTGATGAGGACCCACAGCGTGGTGCACACTGGTTTTCATCATTGGTGGCTCAAGGAAAAAGAAGGTTGGACCTCAGTGTAGAGTTGGAGCAAGGGAAATGCCTTTCTTTCTTAGGAGTCATGAAAAGATATCTCTAGTTGTAGCTAGTTCAACAAGACTGCAGTTTTTCACCTCTAGACAGGTGGAAATCAGAATCATAGAATAGTTAGGGCTGGAAAGGACCTTAAGATCATCCAGCTCCAACCCCCTCTTAAATAAAGACGTAAGACATGAAATGTCTCATTTTTTGCTGGGACAAACTAAAAACCAGGTGGCACCCAAAGAGCTGTCTCATTTTTAAACACTTCGTGCTTGGACTTTTTACAGACGGTGCAGCGATTCGCCTCAGGGGAAGGCCAGACAAAACTGCACAAAACGATGTCTCAGGGGGAGATCGGGAAGCTGGTGGCCACGCAGAAGAGTCTGGCTCCAGATGGGAGGTAGGAAACGTGGCTGGAGATGGGAGATGAGTCCCTCCCATTTCGTTCTTGCTCTCCATCACCTTGCCGATCTACCCTGGCTCCTTTGAAGCTCCATCAGCCAAAGTTGTTACTTGTCCAGCCTTTCCTACATGACTGCAGACATGCCCAATTAGAAATGACACGCTGTTGTGATGACATGGGCCCGATGTCCCATCCCAAACCACCTAATTGCATGCATGAAACTCGAGTTTCTTGTCTTTCTTGAGGACAAGTAGCCTGGTTTTCCCAGTAGAAGTTGTTTATATTTAACTCCTCCTCAAACACCATGAAGGTCAGGACATTTTGGGGTAGTTTTAGGTAGAAGAACATTTCTTAATTGACATGGTTCCACTTTCCACAACTTATTTCCAGGCCTCAGCGAGCCAAGATGAGGTTCTGGGTGAAGGGAAAGCAGGGGGAGAAGAAGACCTCACGGGAGAAGCTTGCTACGCAGTCTGAGCTGCTGGAGTTGTACGCGGAGCAAGAAGCCCCTGGCAGGGAGGTGATTTCTGGTTTGCAGCTTAGTGAAGGTAAGTGTGGGGTGGCATGGTGCTGGTGTAAGGAGCAGAGAAACTGTGTCTGGTCTTATGACAGAGGGAAAACCTAGTGTAAACCTGGCTTTACGCTGCAACCAAGCGTGGCCCAAAATATAGGGACTTGGGTAAAGATGTAGAATAGAGAAAGGTTGGTTTATCTATAGGGTATCTGTAATGGGAGTATCGTGTATGGTGGTGTGGTCTAGCTGAGGCTGCTGTGGGAAAACAGGTTGGGAAGCTGCACAAATTGGATGTCCATGCTAGTACATGTCTCTTGAATTCACAGGCAGTGACAACCCAAAATGATGGCAATTAGGTTAAAGGGTGGGATCCAGAATGGGTCCTAGAGGAATTCTGTGTCGCTAATCCTCCCGGCAGCTGTCTGGACACAGGCAGGTGTTTCACCTCTTGATGGAGGAAATAACCAAAGGAGAAATGGCATTTAATCTTCCTATACCACACAGTGCTTTTCCCCTGCCCAGGATTACACCAGTGCCCATCTCCCGGGTTAGTGCAGAATTCTTTTTCATTTGCTTTTCAATCCCTGTCCCCCTTTGTGATTATCACCTGTAGAGCTGGGTCCTCACCACCTGACCCCCCCGCGGAGCCCTGAGCTGGCTGGTATCTACCGACGGGAGTTCAAGGAGAACAAGGAGCCCTCTCCCAAAGTGAAACGCAAGCGCAGCGTCAAGATCAGCAACGTGGCTCTGGAGCCCGTGCAGTGGCAGAACGACTCACTGCAAATCATAACCAGCGCTAGTGACTTGAAGAGCATGGATGAGTTTCTCCTGAAAAAGGTAACTCCTTCCTCAGTGCTCCAGCTAAATCTTCTGAGTGCTCACAGAGCAGATGGAGGCAACAAAGCCAAAATTATCCTGGGGGAAGCAGTAGAATCAGAATGGTTTGGGTTGGAAAGAACCTTAAAACACATCCAGTTCCAACCCCCCTGCCATGGGCAGGGGCACCTAACACTAAACCATGTTACCCAAGCCCCATCCAACCTGGCCTTGAGCACTGCCAGGGATGGGGCAACCACAGCTTCTCTGGGCACCCTGTGCCAGCACCTCACCACACTCACAGGGGAGAACTTCTTCCTTATATCAAACCTGAACTTCTCCCGTTTTCAGTTTAAACCCATCACCCATTGTCCTGTCACTACAGCCCCTGATGAAGAGTCAATCTCCCGCATTCCTGTGACCCCCTTCAGACACTGGAAGCTGCTCTGAAGTCTCCACGCAGCTTCTCTTCTCCAGGCTGAACAGCCCCAATGTTCTCAGCCTGTCTTCATACCGGAGGTGCTCCAGCCCTTGGTCATCCTTGTGGCCCTCCTCTGGACTTGCTCCAATAGTTCCCTCTCCTTCTTTTGAGGACACCGGAACTGCAATACTTATAATTCATCTAGGGTGCACTGCGTGCACCAGGGCAGGCTTGAGAGAGAAGGTGGCATGCTTCAGTGCTTCCATTGCTTTGAGCTGCCCCTCATCAAAAATGGGTGACCTCAGAGGGTAGGAGTTGGTGGCTGCAGGGAAATGCTCATGTTTCTAGTTTGCATGCAGGAGAAACCACCTTGTAATCATTATCGACATCATCTGCCTGTGGTTGAGCAGCTGCGTCATCTCACACAGTGCTCAGCCGCAGCACAAGTGGCATGGGTGAATAATCCCCTTTGGTTTCCCAGATGAATGAACTGGATAATGAGGACAGCAAGAAGGACACGCTTGTGGATGTTGTGTTCAAGAAAGCACTGAAGGAATTCCGACAGAACATCTTCAGCTTTTACTCCTCAGCGTTGGCGGTAAGTGACCGAATGATGAGTGAGAACTTCCACCTCCAGGAAAAAGGAAATGCTCTGCATTCTCCTGGTGGTGGAGACATTGCTGAGCCTTCCATTCCTGGTCTGCTTATCCCAAAGGATGGATACTCTTCCTTTGTGTTCAGTCCCATGAGTTGTAAGTTTGGACTGACTCTTTAGCCAGCTCTTGACACCTGTTGTGTAGAGATTTCTGATCACCTCATTATAATCAAATGGGAGATGACGGTAAGTCAATGCAGTCTTTGCCACCCAAAATGCTTGAAAACCTTTGTGTTATATTTATAAGAGGTGTAGACATCTGAGCAATGTGGAGCTCTGCTCTTCTGCTGCTTCTGAATTTGAGCAATGATTGCTATGGCTCATGATCACAGTGATGAAAAAAAAGCTAACTTATTGCCCAGATTGCATGAAAATTTCCCTCTAAGACTTGATCTGGCATGTAACATCCTCCTGCTCTGCACACTAAGAAGCCACCCTGCCAAAGGTCATGAAACAACTCTGTTAGATGATACGATTTTCCTTCTTTTTGTCATACTTGGGCCTTTCCCAAGTGATCAGAAGCTGGGCAGCCTGAACTGATTGTCTGGAGGTTAAAAGGCTATCTGGGCTGTATAAAAATCACTTCTCTTTTTGCTTCTGTTCCCTTAAAAGATGGATGATGGGAAAAGCATCCGCTATAAGGACCTTTACGCCTTATTCGAGCAGATTCTGGAGAAGACCATGAGGCTTGAGCAAAGGGACTGGAGTGAGTCTCCAGTTAAAGTCTGGGTCAATACCTTCAAAGTCTTCCTGGATGAATATATGATAGAGTACAAACCCCTGGACTATACCACGGTGAAGGTATTTGACACTTTTCTTAAGCCACTTGAAGATTTGGGAATTGTCTTTCCGTGGGGTTATACTCTCTGTAGGCACATGGAAACCTGTGTTGTCTTCTCCTCTACTTTAAGCTGGGGTGGACAGCATAAGGGTGATTTGGTGGTTATGTTTCACTGCACTCAGCAAATCCAGTTCACATCAGGGCTGAGCTGGGCTTTGGCAAGGCCAATGTGTAGATGTTGTCTTCAGGGCAAAGCTGCAACCATCTATGGATGGTCAGAAGGGCAACTCCTGGTGCTGCTTTTTTTAGTTTGGGGGGATTTTCTCCAGTCTTTGAGGGAAAGTGAAAGCAATACAAGCTTTCCTGGTCTCCTGACCTCTTCCCAAGTGACCGCATCACCATCGGTTGGGTTGCAGAAGTGGACATAGGCAGTGGCTGTCCTCGGGGTCTAGGCATAGTTTTTAGAACAGTCAGAGCTTGCAGTGTGATTTCCTGATCACCTCACTTTCTGTTCTGTATTGCCTGAGAGGACAGCCGTGCTGTCTCTGGCTGGGCTTGGGAGCTGGTGTTTATTGTATAAATGCCCCATCTTGTGGCTCTTCTGCTCCAAGTCCTCTACCTGCTTCTCTCCAGGCAGGTTTTCTTCAGAGCAGGCTTGAGCATCAGCTCTGGCTACAGCGCTGTGCCACATTCTCCTCGCAGGAGATGGGAGATCAGGTCACAGCTGCGTGACTTGAGCTGGAGCAGCAGCTAATCTCAGCTCTGGGATGAAGATGGGGACAGTTGTCCAGGGGATTTCTGAAAACGGGTGATTTGTAGGAGAGTGTTCCAAAGTGGCTCTCCTGGGGCTGCAGGTGCACTGGAGAATGGGGTGGAAAGCAGTGGGCATCATGAGATACGAGCCCTTCGTGCACTTTACCTGGGGAAATTGCCCCTAAATACACTGAAATCTCTTTCCAATGCCAGGTGCCAAAAACAGAACGGAAAAAGAGAAGAAAAAAGGAAGCAGATGTGGTGAGTTGAACACATTAAACAACAAATGTTCTTGTGCCCAGAATGATGAACTATAAGAGACCTGGTTATGACACATCCTATGCTGAGATCTGAACATCACACTGTAATGAACATGCAGTTGTGAAAGGATGTGGCACAAAGGTGGATGGGGGTTTGTTTGATCAAGGATCGCTGTACATTGGTCTCTGAAAGCCCATCCCACATCAGTCAAGACAGTAAACATAATGTCAAGAGTTATTATAGAAGACCTCAGAGCAAACCAGAAAGTGTCGTTCTAAGTTTCTGCATTAATTTACAGTGTATGGTTTACATCTCTAATGTCAGAGATGTAGGAGACTACATCTCCTTTATTCCTAAAGGATCTGATAGCATTAGGAAGGATGCAGATGCAAGCCAGAAAGGGGCCATGAAGAATCTTCTTAACATGGAGAAGCTGACCAGCCAATCTCAGTTACGCACCGTTTCTAAGTTGCTTGTGTGAGGGTTCGGTTCCCGTAAAGGCTGGATTGGGTTGCTTGTGGAGTTATTGGGCTGAAAAGGAAATAAAAATAGCAAATAAAAGCAAATAACAGCGGAAAGCTGGTGAGCTGAGCATGTTCATCTCCTCATTTTGAAGCACACTGAGCATGCATCTCCTTTTAATCACCACTCAACCTTTATCATTACAGGTGGAAGAGCACAATGGTCACATTTTTAAGGCGACCCAGTACAGCATCCCCACATACTGTGAATATTGCTCCTCCTTGATCTGGATAATGGACAGGGCTTCTGTTTGTAAATGTAAGCACACTCTCTTTGGTCTGTTTTCATGAGTTGGTATGACAGTGATGTGCTTTTGCATTTTGAAAGGTGTTTGCTGCTCTTTCCTGCAGCCCCACTCTCAAATAACTTGTGTTTCTTCACATTAAAAGATCTTTTGGGACAGATCTTAAGGGTTTTTGAAGTCGACTAGTAAGTCCATCCCAGCAGCCCTTCCAGTCCTCATGTTACACTTTGGGAAGTGGAGCTTTGCATGTTACACATTTTATCCCATGAGGTCCTGTGGTCATCCCATAAGGTCAGACCGTATTTGTCACAGTAAGAAGGATGGTAGAGTCAGGTATGGCAAACGTACCCTGCAACTTCAGCCCATAGGGTGCCTCTAAGTCTCATGACCTTGATGAGTTCATCTGGTTTAGCCTATTTGGCCTCCAGGCACGTGAATTTCTGGGGAGCTCAGGAAAATGGAGGAGGATCAATGGGAAAGATCGATCCATTGCTTTGGGGTTTCGAACATTTCTTTGCTTAAGCTGGAAGTATCAGCCCTGGGTAGTTCAAGCTGAAGCACGGGACAGGAAGAATAGAGATTAGGTGCCATTTCCAACCTCTTTGAGGGTATTTTGTTGGATCAAGTCCAGAGGAGGCCACAAGGATGATCAGGGGCTGGGGCACTTCCCATACAAGACAGGCTGAGAACATTGGGGCTGTTCAGCCTGGAGAAGAGAAGCTGCATGGAGACCTCAGAGCAGCTTCCAATGTCTG
>JANRGW010026701.1:0-13590 GCA_024733675.1 Psilopsiagon aymara | reverse complement strand
AAGGCTGTGTGGAGACCTCATAGCAGCCTTCCAGTATCTGAAGGGGGTCTATAAGGATGCTGGGGAGGGACTCTTCAGGAGGGACCATAGTGGTAGGAGAAGGGGTAATGGGTTGAAACTTAAACAGGGGAGGTTTAGATTGGATATAAGGAGAAAGTCCTTTACTGTGAGGGTGGTGAGGTGCTGGAATGGGTTGCTCAGGGAAGTTGTGAATGCTCCATCGCTGGTGGTGTTCAAGGCCGGGTTGGACAGAGCCTTGGGTGGCATGGTTTACTGTGAGGTGTCCCTGCCCATGGCAGGGTGGTTGGAACTAGATGATCTTAAGGTCCTTTCCAAGCCTAACTATTCTATGATTCTGAGTCTATGATTCTATGATTCAGATTTCTGGCATTTGTCTTCCCAAGTAGTAGTTACGCATGTTGGACCCCTGCTTTCCTGGAGATGGCTGAACACCTGCCTGTCCACGGGAAGTGGTGAATGAATTCCTTGTTTTGCTTTGTTTGTGCATACAGTTTTTACCTTAACTGCTAAATTAGCTTTATTTCAACCCACTCGTTCTCTCAATTTTCTATTCCAACTCCCCCCTCCCATTTCATCAGGGGTGAGTGCCTGAGCTGCTAGCTGGGGTTAAACCACAACACAAGCTAATGGTTTACAGCAATCACAACCTGCAGCTAAAAAGGGGTCTGGAATGTTCTTGCTTCTTCACATTTGGTTTAGATATATTTGTCTTTTGGGAGTGTGATTTAGTCATTACTACTGCTTTTGCCCCTTTACCACATTTATTTCTTTTTAACATATAGAAATTTGCTTGGCTTGGTCATGTGACAGGGACTATTTGGCTCTAATTCATACACAAAAATGAGATTTTTACTCCAAGAGTGCACAAGAAAAAGTCCTTTACTTATGCCAGGAGCCAGCCATGAACTGTCAAGTCCAAAGCTGCCTTGGGAAGAGATTGCTTTTTACCAACATCTTGTTGCCAACAGAAAAAAAATAAGCTTTAAGAGTGTTTTCTTGATGAGATGGCTATAAATCAATAAATAAAGGACTAGAGGGATATTAAAAATGAAGGTGTCAGCATGGGAACACATAGACAAGTCAGGGTGGATGAAGGAGGCTGGTAGGCTTACCAAAGACGATGCCATTTGTATAATACATCAGTTTATACTTTCCTGAGGATAAACATAAACAGGGAAATAAATGTCTGTGGCAAGCCTTGTATTTGCTTAAATCTGAGCTCATTAAGTAGTAAATGTCAAATAACTAATAGATTCAGTAATGTTTGTGGGGGAGGGGTTAAATTCACAAAATTGCTCAGCTTTGCCCTGACAAATCTGACACCAGCAAACTAACAAACAGTCTCTTTACTTCATTACTAATTTTGATTTTAAACCTTGAGGCCATGATTTCTTTAGTGCAGTGTTGCGACAAACCCAGCCCTGATTTTGAATATAAAATCTGCATCTGGCTATATTCCTTGCAAGTTATAATATTAATCTTTTTAATGCTGAAGATAAATAAATACCATTGCTGGCATGAAATAGGTGAGTGACAAGTGCTGTTATACATGGATTTTGGCTACTTCATCATCCTCTGTCAAAGCAAAAAGCATTGTGCCTCTCTCCATAACATCATACTATTCCACTTTTGTCCTTATATATATTATGTCTGCTTTTTTTGGCACGTGCTATGCATTCAATTAAGTAATAGCACTCCAGATGTGGTAAGTGCTCTGCTCTAGTTTTACATCTCAGTACAATGTGCCATGTATTAGCAAACTAGACAATGATATGATTTACTATGTGTATTACTCTAAATGTGAAAACACTGCTCATAAATTGTATTTTTTTGTATCTATCACTTAGTCTTCCATTGCTACTACCTGACTTTAAAAACTGTAGCAATTACACAGTGAAAACAACTTGAAAGTTCATGGCATCCTGCAGGAGACAACACATTGTAATGCATATCCTCAATTCTCTGCAGGGTTCAGCAGACTGCAAATCTGTCAGGGCCGAGTCTGCAGGGAAATGGTACTTTTCAGCTGTCTCTGCTGTATATAATCCACATTATATAATGCAATAAGATATAAAATTGTCAGAAGAGCCCAGAGTTGTTCTCTCTACTTAAAATTATCTGTGCAAAGAGAAGGAGACTACAGTAGAGTTTCTATGGTTTTGGAGCTGAAATCATATAGGTAACATGATGCATCATAAATTTTAAACCATCATCTGTCACGGCTGATCTTATGCAGGGGCTGAACAATAAGCATTTGTGCTAAAATAACACCACTTCATACATCAGCCCTGGTAAGTGTTGGTCCATGCTTTTATCTAGTCATAGTAAACAGAAACAAATAAATAAGCATACAGCATTGTGAACACTCACAAGAAGATACATCTTTAAATAAATATTGGAAAATAAAACCTTAATAACACTGACTTCAGTAAATCAATAAATAACTTTACAGATCCTGGACAGATGGTATTGTCCTACAACATTTCTTCAGAAAGTAGACTGACACAACAACATCTCCGAATTCTGGCAAATGCTTGTTACAACAGAATCATCAGCTCTGACTACAATTCAGATTTTGCTTTTTTCCCTACTCCCATCCACAGTCCCTAGCTTAAGGGTTTTTAAAGTAGGATCATCTCTCACCATCCCTGGATACCTCTCAGACAAACAGTAAAGCCAGCAGAACCACAACAGCTATCCTTTGGTATCAGGAGAAGAAATGAGCAGCAAACGGTTGCCTGAATAAGAACTGCGTGGTGCAGTCCTGCTGCAACCAGAACAGCTGTGTCTGGCCATGCTTCCATGAAACTTTAAATGTAAACTAGTTGCGATGGGACTGCTGGACCTGGATCAAGTAATGTTTCAAGAGGACAGCAGCTTTAATTACAAGTAACAGCAAACCCGTCACTCTATGTTGCACCAACTCCCCAATAAAATGCTGTTCAGAAATACCCTTGTTCAGATCCATATGGGGTATCTGACACAGCAAAGGTGCATCACTGTTCATAGGGCTAATTAGCTCAACCAGTACTATTCTAGGTTTGACGCTCCTTCTAGAAGTGCAGACCACACTGTGGTGCAACCCCAGAGCCACACTCCCTCCTGCACCTCCCAAGCTGGGCCAGCTGCAGCCCAACATTATCACAGAGAAGAGACACCAAGTAGGAAACATTTCACGCTCATGTTGCAAGTTAATGTCAGAAAAAAAAGATTAAACCTTGAAATAATGGGAACCAGATGACTAAACAGATCATTAGGGGTAACCAGCTGGTCAATAGGTGATCAGGCTGGGAGAGATATGCGTATCTGTACTGTACACACACAGTACTGTGACAGTGGGCTGGTTTTAGTTGAGTTAACAGATGCTGTTCTTCAAATAACTGAGGATTTTATTAAAATAAGAATATGCTGTTTAAAAATGTATTCTTATAGAATGGTGATCATGTTCCAGTTCACAGGCTTTTCAACTTATTTTTAACATGATTGAATAACAGAATTCTATGTATTCTTGTAGTTTTTAATTTGAATAACTTCATAATTTTGGCCATTATTTGAGGGTTAGAGGTGTAGAGGCCAAAAGGTGGCATCTTCCATTACATGGTTTTTATCCGCAGCTCATGCTGGGTGTCATGGTTTAAGCGCAGCTGGTAACTCAAAACCACCCAGCCGCTCGCTCACTCGCCTCGCTTTTTCCTCCCACTCCTGGGATGGGGAGAAGAATCAAAAGAATGTAACTCCCATGGGTTGAGATAAGAACAGTTCAGTAACTAAGGTATAACACAAACCACTGCTGCTACCGCCAATAATAATAATGATAAGGGAAATAACAAAGGAAGACAGTATCAAACTAGAAAGGGAAGGAAAGAAAAAACCAATAAACCCCAAGTGATGCACAGCACAACTGCTCACCACCTGCCGACCAATACCCAGTCTGGCCCAAGCAGCGATCTGGGCCTTCCAGGTAACTGCCCCCAGTTTATATACTGGGCATGACTTGCTGTGGTATGGAATACACCTTTAGCTAGTTTGGGTCAGGTGCCCTGTCTCTACTTCCTCCCGGCCTCTTGTGCCCCTCCTCACTGGCAGAGCATGAGACTTAAAAGTCCTTGACTGGGGTAAGCATTTATATTCACTGTTCTGAGTGCTTTTTCACTGCTGTAGATTAAAGAATTGCAAACTTTCTCATAATTTAAGAACTAAACTCTGATTTCACAGGAAGCAGTGACTATTTGGCTGTTCTTGTAATGGAACTAAGGTTTAGTCTTAATAAGCTAAGCCACAATCATCAACTGGTGTATAATGAGAAAATAAAAGGATGATGAGTAAGGCCAAGAGGGTGACTTCTTACTCTGATTTAGCCTCTGGGAATGGGTTTGGAGTTACCACAAGAGTAAGGAAAGCAGCTTGGCATTTGTCAAGCTGCTCTGGTCTCCTTTAAGGTGCTGGCTGTCCCACCTGCCATGCTGCTGCAGCTCACCAGCTCATCCAGCTGGCTGGCAGAATGACTTGTACAGCCCCCTCCAAGCCCTCCCTGGCAGAAGCAGCCATGTTAGCTGAGACTAAGAGTTTCAACTTCATAAGGTTATTTGTCTCATTTTGGCAGTCAGGTTCGTAAGCAATTACACAAGCAGCTGGGCAGGAGGCCTGAGGAAGAGGTAGCCCTCACTTTAGCCAAGTGGTGGTTACAAGGAACTGGGGGCTGCCTGGAGGCATCAACCTCTTCAAATGGTCCTCATCTACCTGGAAAGAATATACAAACACCACGTAAGTCTCACTGTCATAGCCTGGGTGGAATTAATTACTACACAGGCAATCGTCAGCTGATAAACACTTCTGAATATTGTGGATCTGACTGAATCAGATAAGAGACCAGAGCTGAAATTCTCTATATTCTATAATCAAAGCTCTAAGCCCGCTAATTTCCCTTCTGTTAAAACTGCCTACACTTGTGCGCACATGCACACACGTGTTTTCTCTCTTTTCCCTTTGTCTCACACCCTGAGCTGTAGCTGCAGATCTGAAACAGGGCAGGCAGAGCACTATATCCTCAGCAATTACTCTGACATGTAGTGAAATCTACCTCAAGTTATTAGGGCCTGGAACATCAGTGATGGTAGCAAAATAAAAAGGCTGATGCCTAACTCAGGAAAGGCAAAACCATTCCTACAATAAGATCTTACAATATATAGCACCAATAAGCATAATATATATTATACTGGTAGGCTTATTCTTTTAAGATGCAATCACAGGGGCTCTTGTGTGTCTGCAAAGCAGAGTACTTAATATAAAAGGATTATGTCCTGTTTGTGCATTCCTTACTTTCCTGTGGCATTACAATTGCCAGCCATAATTGTCGATCACTTTCTGGGTGGTAAATTATTGCTTCTTTAGCAAAGATTCAGATCCTCCAGCCTTAGCAGCTCCCTTGCAAACTTGCAACAGTGTAATTAGCCTAAATCATACAATAAAAGTTACATAGCACGGTAGCACACAAGGTACAGTGGCATTACTTGTTCATGGCCAGAAGTTTTAGAAAAAGTAATTTTTTTAGAAGGATCCAAAATTCAGTCACAAAAGAGAAGAGCAGCAAACAGTTCCTGTAAGAAAAGAGGGGACCTGGGTGATAGACTCCTGAAAACCTCTGCTGTGACACTAGGTAGCGTATGCAGAGATTTAGCAGCTCAGAAAAAAACAGGCACCTCCCCAGAGAATTTAACAAGGTGAATTGCTCCCCAATGAAATTGAATTTAAACTTTCATGTGTGAGAAATCTATGTTTAATACCTCAATAGTGGCAAAATCTTCATTTATTTTTTCCAGCTTCAGTTGAAGTTCATCAGAAAACACTCAGATTTGGTTCCCAAATCTCCTCCAGACATGAGCTGGAATGATAGAAAAGGTTTCAGGCAGGAAGTCAGGAAAATACAGATCACCTTTTCAGTAATAATAACAAGGCAAGCTCTATCACTGGCTTAAACCCAAGGAAAATCAACTTGTAAGATGGTTGTCTATGCTAGAAGGGAACACAGCAACCCACGAGGTCACTCCCAGCCTGATGTCATTTTATCTGTGCAAGCTTAAAGTTAGTTGCTTTAAGTCTGTGAGCAGCTACATAAAAATGTGTCTGTAACTTTGCAGGATGAAAGGCAACAGGTTTGATTCTGCTCTAAAGCAACCAGCAGATTTACGTAGACTTCAAGAGGAATAAGATAGCCCTAAGTTACTAAATCAAATTGTCATTAAAATATTTGCAAAAGAGGAAAAAAATGGTCATTTTTCAATGAAGCAAGTAAAATAGCCATAAAAACAGATAAAAAAATTGCCAGCAGCTTTGTTAAATTCTTACATAGAAAGCATTTCTTTGTTCAAATATGGATGCATCAATGTCTAGCAACAACTTCAAAAGCACGTAAGTTATTCGGGAACTTAAGATCATTACGGTTTTGAAAACCTTTTTATTTTATATCAGATTGCACAAAAAAATTTTGAAAGTTTCAAGGGATGGATGGACAGATGGCCAAATGGGTTTCTTTTCTGCATTAGCTGTTTGCAGCTTTTCCCTTGGCTAGCTGCCTTTTTTACTCTCACTTTTGGGGGAATTAAAAGACAAAACAAAACATTGCTCAGACATGCAGCCTGTTTCAAAGCTTCAGTGGGTAGCAAGGAAATACTTTAGAGATCAGGTGAAATGAATTCAAGATGGGTGAAAATGGTCTTTGGTTCTGCTCTGCTACCTTTTACTGAAGATTCACTGCAGAGACGTGAATCATCTCCATCCATGCTGTGCTTTGCTTCTTGCAGGCATTTTTCACAGATCCCTCCTGCTTCTTTTGTCTCCTAGCGTCAGACACAGTGATTTACCATTGGTCACTGTGGCATTAAGGGTTTCCTACCAGTTAGGACAAGTGTAAGAGAAAAGGAGCCTGCTGCAAAATAAATAAAATAATGGCAGACACCTTTTAATAAGGAATAACAATTAGGTAATAAAGTCAGGGAAAAAATAGGAAGGCACAGCTTCTGTTCACTCGGCTCACAGCAAAAACCCACCATTTTTTACTTTGGATCAGCTAAAATTTCTGCTTAAAATAAACTGAGAATACAATTATATTCAAGCAACTGGGCTCTTTGTCTTTTTAGAAAGACATCTCTTTCCCAGACAGAGCAAACAATGAAATAGAAAAAGAATAAAAGCAAAAAAAAAAATTTTTATGAAACCATTAATAATCAAGCAGATATAACTGTACAAGACACTAATAGAAACCATTGTTCAGGGCAGAAGACAAACATCAACATGATAAAATGCTGTTTTTATAAAGTACATGAAACTTCAGCTCACTTCTACTTACCCCTAAAATAAATAAAAATCTTGCCTTGAATATTACAATTGAGATTCCATTTAGAAAATCTAAATCACCATTTTTCAGAGAATTTGAAAAAACTAGGAGTGGTATCTGCATTGTTGAATTTGATTCCTTCCTTTGGGGGCTGCAGCTAGTCTCTGTGTTCATGATAAAATAGATGGCAGAAAAAAACCAAGGAATATATAGAAGAAACATGCGTATTTTGAAGTTACGTACTTTACCTAAAAAGAAGTTTTGTCTTCTTCATTTATGTGTAATGGTGCAGAGATCCCTTACATGACATTACATTTAATGCTAACAGTATGTTAAGAAAACCATGTACTACTAATTGTTAAAGCCAGTTTCTAAGCTATAGACACTACAGTATAGAAGAGGATCAAAATCACATTTAAAGACCTCCTTTTTTTCCCCACTACACTCTGTAGTTATGCAAACACTTTCAGATGTGTCTCTGAAGTCATTCAGACTCTTCAAAAAGAGTTCAGACAAACAAACATGGCACAAGTGCCTGAATGGAGCATTGGCTAAAAACTAGGAGAAAAAAAAAACCAAACAAGGTAGGCAATTATTTCTGAGACTTGTTTCGGTTTTATTTCTTTAGGACAATAAAAATAAAATCACAGATGATACAGGTTCCATTCCACCACTATAATCACATTATGGGACTTTCTTACAGCAGTTAAAATGTTTTCTGATGTTTCAAGGAAGCATTAGATAAAAAGGGTCAGTAGTAAGATGGCCATTATTTTCAGGGCAATTCATTGTGTTTGTGATGGTTTTAAAGTGTACTTCCTGAAAGATATTCTCTACACTGTTATCCAAGAAACTATTTCAAGTAAAGAAATTTTGGATGTATGGAAGAACCATTATTTCCCTAGAACTTTTAGCACACATGTTTTTTTAAGAAGCATGAACAACCCATGGATTTAGTATATTTTCCACCCTAAATTAGGTGGAAAAAAAGAAAAAGAACCACTTTGATCATATAGTTCTAAGGGATCTCAGAAAGGAGATGTTGCAATTGAAGTCAACAACTTTTATTGTTGTGACACCAATCCTTGACACACTTTGGGCATATACATGACTCAAGACAGCATCACCCAGAAATAATTTCCAAAGATATTTTTTAGGTAGCCTTTCTGTTTCAGAGCACAACAGAGCTCTTTGATTTGTTTTGTTTTAAATCAGCATGGACATGAGCTGCTATGTGCCAATGCTATCATGACCAAAGAACAGTCCTAGATGTGCCCCTGTTCTAGTACAGCCATGGCCAGAGGCTCCCACGCATCACAGCCAACGCCTCCCTCGGGTCTACAACATCCTTCCTGAGATAAGGCTGTGTTCTCCTTCCCAATAACTGCTCTCTTCTTTTCTGTGGACTACAGGGACTATTGCTGAAGGCTACCACTCTTGCTCTGCTGTGGAGACAGATCTGAGCCTTTTGTTCAGCCATTGAGTATATTGTTCCTATTTTAGGTAATTTTCAAATTATTTCTTAACAGCAGGAAAAGCAGAAGATGGAGACTGCAACACATGGCACGTGTACATCCAATTTTGGTCCCAAGGACCCTCTTTGCAAATGAGATCTTGTACTTTATAGAGTTTTTTTTTTCCCAGTAGTAAACTATTTAAATGAATAACCACATTTAAGCTACTCCTGGGGAAGAGCCAATTTAAGAAAAACCATCCAGGAATTCACTGCAAATGAGATGCTGCCTCTCCAAAGACTCTGTTCCATACCATCATGATGACAGGCTTGGGACTGGCTTCTAACAGAGAATACCAGAAAGTTGGGAATTTGCCCATTATAACTTGAAATTAAGATAGTTGTAATGACATATACAAAAAGGGGGCTTCCCCCTGAAAAAAAAAAAAAAACAAAAACAAAACAAAACAAAAAAACAAACCCCAAAACTATGTATCTCTCACAGCAAATAAAAAACCAGTAACTCTATCATAAATTCTGGCTATAGTAAAGTTATTCATGTTTTACAGAGCCTTTTCTTAGAAAAAGGAACCATGTAATTAAGGTGCAATTACCTATAAGATATTCTTGTGGATTCTGTGCTGCATATTGACCAGAGAAAGGTGATTGATGCCCCAAGGCTGCCAGTGTTTTAGAAGCATTTGGACAATGCCCACAATAACATGGTATAAGTTTTGGTCAGCCCTGAGGTGGTCAGGCAATTGGACTAGATGATCATTAGAGGTCCCTTCCAACTAAAATACTCTATGTCTAGCTTTTTATAATTTCCATTAGAACAGCTATTTTAATGATGTTATAATCATTATGTATTTATACCTTAGTTCATGTCGGCAGCAAAAATGCTATTGATTCACTACTTGGAGTTCTGGAATATCAGCTTAAAGGTGGAAATATCCACAGCGGCATCTATTCACAGGTGCTCTACAGGCATGGAAACTTACCAGTCCACTGTATAATGAAAATGAACCCTAGTGTTGACCAAAAATTTTTTAAGGGCACTCACTAGCCTTGTCAGGATTTGTCCATTCAGCTGTCTGAATTGCTACAATGCAGAGGAAACTGCAGTTAACAGAATCCAAAAAAGTAGTTATAAAGGAGTAACTTGGCTTTTTATCTTGGGGGAACAAATGTAATGCTCATGGTGCACTATCTAGAAACAATCAATCTGTATTGATGCACAGAAAAGTTTATTTCAGTGGTCACACACACCCACAGTTGCAAAATACGTTTAGTCTAGAAAATGAACTGATGCATAAATTTTTCTTAGGAAATTAGGGAAAATGATCTGTTAAGTCATGGTTTTCATCATCTCTGCAGGTCTTGTCCATTCACTTCAGCTTCCTCTCACTAAGTGTGTAGAGGCATACATTATGCAAGAAATGAGAATACTATCAATCTACTGCAGTGGTGAGGTGCCTCAAAACAGGCCAGTGGCTTAACTTTCTGTCCTGGCTGTTCTAAATTCAAAAGTTAGCCACAATGAATGTGTTTATTTTTGATGGATTCAGTAGTCATTACCATTGCATTCATCAACTGGAAGCATATCAAGGGCACTGAAGTGTATTAATTGCAACAGGTTAAATCAGCAGTCATCTCTGGAATTATTCCTTTTCACTTTCTTTCTTGAACTAGCTGGCCTTGATGCCTTAGATTAAATCACTTGAATAGTATTTTACTGCTATTTTTAATTTATGCCATTATTCAGTTAACATCCATCCATAAATGATCAGGGCTAATTTCCATCTGTGGACATTTGAGAAAGACTCATTTATTTCTTACTGTTTGTTCTTCAAAGAGTGAAGGTGCTTCTACAACAGTTTGCTAACCCTGGAAGCTTGCCAGCCTTACTACAAGTTTCAACACCGTTCATGTGAGGAAGAGTCGGGTATAGTGAATAAATGCCTGCCAAGCTGGCTACATGTTTATGCAGGAGGTCCGCTGAGATTTCAAAAACTTGTAGGTCAATGTAAGTAATTCAGAGAATCCTTCATTTCTGCACTTTCAAGGTTTTGTTTACAGCTCCCTTATCTACCAAACTGAAACCCCACGTGGTGCAAGCAGAACTTCAAAAAGCAGAGCCCCTACTTGGCACAGGTATAACATTTTTCCTTTCCTGAGCAACTATTGACCTGCTGGCCCTAGGGCCAGGAAGAAATATTAATTATATTCCCACTTATAATAGTACCACGGTAGAGGTCAAATCTAAATAGCACCATAAACAGCTTTACACAAATCAAAGCCTCCAACTTTTCGAACCTGTTAAAAATTTATGTAACATATATGCAAAATCTATTTTTGGTGGTGGGAATTTGGGAATGTTGTTCTACCACTGCATATTATTTAAAAATCAGAAGAACATAGTTTTATATCTAGAGTGTTTACTTGTACACCATGATAATTAGCTAAGGATTCACCAGCCTGGCCAAAGTCAAGAGCCATCCTTGGAATTTAAGAACCTTTCTGATGTTGTCATTTGACTGACCTTGCTTGTCTTCTTAATGTCACTCAAGCCAGTGAACTGAAGAGTAAAGTTCAGCTAAATCCAAAACTGTGCTGAAAGCACTAGACATGCACTTCCTTCAATTTCTTTCCCTTCCTGTCAAGCACGACAAATTACTAGCGCACTCTGAAGTTTACTGATACAAAGCAGTCACTTGGATTCTCTTCCAGATTCAAATGAACAGTATTCTTCTCTAGATCTTGATAACACTTTTATGAAATTACAAAATTATTACCCTTCTGGTTTATCTGAAATAAAGGTGAAACTAATTCAGAAATACACTTCAGTTCTCTATGCTAAAGCCACTCAGCCTCTCCTGCCAATCACTATGAAGAAAGTTTATTTCAAGACCTCCCATGTCACATATATTATAATCACAGCTTACTCTTTGTCAGACACGGTAATTGCAGGCATGGCACTGCAGATAGGTACAGGCTGGTACAAGCAACCTTTCTACACATACCTACCTGGCTGGGAACAAACCACTGTGAATACAGAAACTGTCTGGCTAATCATCAGCATCACATTATGCCCAGACCAGTAAACCTTGTATAGCAAACCTTGTTTTTTTTCAGTGGTCATGTCTTCTGAAATGTCTTTCAAAAGAATAAAGCCAAAATGATTTAGTGAAGCTAAGGAAATTAAATACTCAGCTAGTCTTTTATCAGGACATGACAGCCAGACACTGGATTAAACTACACAAAACCCTAGAAATGAATTCTCACTCTGAAATATTTTTGCTGATATTCTTCTGATTCAGACATTTTAGGAGTTCTGCTGTCTGAAAACTGATTTTGTTTTGTTGGGTTTTTTTTCTTCCCTTTAACAGGCAGGCTCACAGATGTGATACATGAAAAAACAAGATCCAAGTTACTGACTATCCGATGGGAATCTGTTCTTTTGACAACTCAGCCCAGGATAAAGTTTACGGTCACCAAAGCTGCAGAAGGCTTTACTGAAAGCTCATAGGCCATGTTTAAAAAAAAAGAAAAAGGTCATCAGGTCATCAGCTAGGACTTTCTTTGCATTTTTCACCACAGAACTGTAAAGTCCTAAATGCTGCCATATACACAACTGTGCTAAATTTCCAATGGCCCAGCAGTATCAAGGGAATCAATCTCGCAACTATGCTTTTGTTCAAGCTTGTTCAGCTTACAGTCCACCAAGGCCCCTTCACCAGAGCTGTTCTCCAGCCTCTGCTGTTACAAGGCGCTCTTCCTTTACAGATACATATGTCCTGATTGAAATTCAAAAGGTTCCCATCAATAAGATCAATGAAAGTTCCACAAAATCTGTAACTGCTGGATATTAATATACTTTTTCTTTTTTTTTTCCTTTCATTAAGTTCTTCCTAATGTTACCTGTTCTTACAGTTTTCATAACCAATTTAAATTTTAATGTATAAATTTTTTATAATAAAAAACCTTTAAAATTAGAACCAAGCACTATTATGCCAAATTATACTTAAAATAACACCAATTCTTTACTTATAAACTTGTTCACAACTATTGTGAACTTATGCTAATATTCCTGTTGTTTAAGGAGGGAAGAATGAGTGAAACACAACTACCTGTATATAAAGAAAAGTAATACTAAAAATATTATGGCTCTCATAATTAAATAATTTAAATAGTTTCCATCAGGAACTACACTCAGAAATTTTCAGCTCTTCTCAGCTCTGCTGTAGCATTTTGAATAAGGACAACTTAAAACAGGAGACAACCAAACTATCACCAAAAGATTCCATCATAACATTATACTTTTGGGTGTTTTAGGCTTTAGTAAAACCATCTGAAATTTCATTGCTTCACTTCTGCTTCATGCTGCTTTTATCTGCTCACACCTGGGTATTGGGGCTTCAAAAAGAGTTTTCCTATGGAGCTGGAGAAGACAGGGCATAGGGCAATTTGGCCAAGAGCATTTGTCAGGTACTTTGTTCCAGCTAAGGAACTGCTGTAATACAGGAGCTACAATACAGTGAAATACTACTGTACATGAATATTCTGATATTTAAGTGAAAGAATAATATGCCATCTGCATTTCCACACTCTAACCCAATTAAAAACAAAACAAAACCAAACCTCATAAGTCAAAATCCAACAAAACAACATACCAAACTCTTGTGAGACCTCACCTGGAGTATGCAGTGTGCAGTTCTGGTGTCCTCAACATAAAAAGGACATGCAACTGCTGGAACAAGTCCAGAGGAGGGCCACGAGGATG